>CAUHTR010007701.1:51642-71745 GCA_959609185.1 Schmidtea polychroa
ATATAATACAATGTAATATCTGGTCAATCCTGAGTTGCATTTCGGATTGAAATTTTGAATGTTGTTGGCTTGGTAAATTGATTGTAAATTGATTTGTTCTTTTTATGGTTATGTAATTTGATAGAAGAATATATTTACCGTGACGTAATTTATGGAAGAATTCAACATTGCTGAAGATTGTTTGGCGAATAATACCTTTGTCGATAGAATCTATTTAACCCTTTCGCTGCGCATTGCTTCTTGAAATAATTTTATTTTCCGTAAAGAATCACCCTCAATGGGCGGTGAAGTATTATCGCAAAATTAAGTAGCCGCAAAAGTAGCAAATATTTGTCTCTTGACATTATCTGTCCAAATGGAGCAAACTATTTTGAAACAATATGCAAATATACTCGTTTTGTAGCGTATGTGGCACGGTTTTTTTTTGCGATAATATACGTACGGAGCAGCGAAAGGGTTAAATGACTGGTCATTGAAATTGTTGAACGAATGGATCAGACGATTTGTATATTCTAGTAATCCTAATTTAATCCGAGAAGAAGTTTATGAAGTATTTAATGAAAATTATGATATTTCTTAAAGCATCAGTAAAGATGATTTTCGGCAAATGATATGTACTAAAATTCATTGCACTGAAAGAATTTGCATGTAAAAATAAAGAGATTTCAAGTTGTTTATTCAATTCAATATTGCAAAATTTGATCCATCAAATAAAAAAACGGTCTTATCGAAATCTATATAAATCTTATATGTCGAGTATATCAGAAAGAGCTCCTATTTTAAAAAGTTTGATCCATCAAATAGAAAATATATATGGTCTTGCCAGTAATCTTCACGTCAAAGGTGCGACAGATGAATTAAAATAATCACCAGTGCGTCGAATGTTATGTTATTATTTTAATCGACTTAGTGATATGTGTTCTTCTTTGGATAATATATCTGCAGCAACATCCACCTCTTATTGACAATTTAAAAAAGGAAGTACTCAATTATACTTTTAACAATTGATTATTCGATATGACCGTTTTATCCGGTTGTAGGTTTTTGTATTTAGAAATCGCTTATGGTTGTGTTAAATCACAATTTCCTTGGTATATTTCTGTATCTACATTAATTACCAGTGTGTTTTCCGTTATTAAACTGGTTCTTAATATGGTTAATGATCGTGTTGTATATAAATATTTAATGATATTTCTTTCATTTATTGCCGCATGGATTGAAACAATATTTTTAATTTACCGTGTCTTGCCAAAAGAAAAAGCAGCTGAAAGGGCCATGAAATACTATAGATTTGTTTCTCAGCAACAATATTAGTTACCTGACAATGATAATTCCAACTGTTTTATTTCACATAAATAACAAGCTGTGAGGGTGGGTTACATGTTGGGAAATTCAAGTTCTTTATATTTCCAAAAGATTTCCAAATGTTAGTAATTTCCAATTTGGTTCGAAATAAGTACTAATCTTACTTTTAAATGTCACCAAGAATTTTTTAATAATTAAATTTTATTTTCAACACAACAATTTCAAATGCTCAATCGTTTAGTTGTCAATAATTACATTACTCGGCTTGATTCTACCCTTTATTGCACTTGGCAATTAATAGTTTAAACCAGATTGCGCAAAATGTGGGTCTCGATGATACTTGATATTTTAAATTATGTTGATTTTTATATAAATAATTTTTTCTAATTTTAATATTTTTTAAAATTTGTTTATTTTAATGCTTATAACTGTGAATTAACGTTGAATTTTTAGTTTATTAAAATTATATTTGTCGCAGCCACCTCTGGATGGCTACACTTATAATCTTCTATTTGTCTCATATTTTCATTCTGTTAAAAATATTTATATCTTTTATCCCTAAGTTATCTCCGACCAGAAGTTAAATAATTAAAGACGTCTTTAAAATATGACAATATTCATACTCAAAGTAACTTAAAAATGTTTTTTTAATTTTTAACATTTGCGAAATATTTTATCAGATTTTAGTATACTTCCCAAAAGTACCGACTGGGGTCGTATAATTTCTTCATTGAAAAAATGGGGTCGCGATGGGAAAGGTTTGCGCACCACTGGTCTAAACTACGAATTTGTATATTTTTTGTTGTGGCTCTATAATACTTAGATGTATGGTTATTAACTTTGCTACGAATTCATGTTGAGTAACCTCCACGGCCAAGGTTAAAATCTTTCTCCATTTTCAAATCGGTACCCTAAAGTATAGGGCCTATACAATAAACATGTTATTTTTAAATGCATCTCTTTATGTATTTTAAAATATTTAACGAACGTTCATGCATTAAATATAAAAAGCAACCTAGAGAATTGAGAGAATCGTAAAACTATAAGCGGAAAACGTATGAAATAGTAATTTCAACAGAAATATTAATGGAAAGTAGGGAGAGTGTGAGTGAGCACCCGAACAATTATCGTATCCTTTTACTATAAATTGCTACATGAGGCAAATAAATTTTTAAATTGAATTTCACAATATTAATCGATGTGTTTTAATTGATCAATTATTCATAATTGAATGTTGGGGGAAATATTTCGAAGAAAAGTAATTTTCCACTTGGATTTGATTCAGTTAGATTGAAATTTGAAAGAATATATATATATGTATATACATATTTATCATTTTCCGATTCGTTTGCTGAAAGAGGAGTACTAAGTGTGGTAAAGTATCTTTTGGTTCGAGTGCGACTCTGACACTATTAATGTAACCCCCTCCCTTTTTTTCTCTGAACACTCGTCTATGCCAATTGATGCTCACTGTCGAATTAAACGTAAAACGCTCCACATCTTTATTTGTTGGGAGTTTTGATATAATTAAATAAATTTTTGAATTTCCCAATTTCGTTAACGAACCAACCATATCTGTCTTTGAATTCAGCTTCAGTAAAACAAAATTTATTGACTCTCATAATCCAATTGAGTTTCCAGCGCAAATTAAATGTTAGAAATATTCGTAATTTAATTATATATAATATATAAATAAATAAATAAATATCAACATTGCAAATTGGGAATAATTGGAATTTCTAACTGGGTTGGATATTTTATTATTATTAGTTTTGTAAATATATTATATAATATTTTTTAAATTTTTTAAATATTTTATTATTATATATTATAATATATTATTTTAAATTTATTAACTTTATTTGTCAAATTAAATGGAAATTTTAATTTTATAAATTTCACAAAATTCCATTATTTTTGGTATTTCGCAATATTAAAATTTTATTTTTTGTGAAACTCTAAAAATATTAAATATGGACATTATTGATATTTGGTTGGGCGAAAAAATCCCTAGCCGCAAAATCTCGATAAATACAAAAATCACGAATTTTTAAATAAGTCATAATCCCGTATTTCCAAACACGTCAAAACTCCTAAATATCAAAAAACTCAAAAAAAAAGAATGAAAATTTTAAAATATGAAAAATTGTAGGACTAACTTAATTATTAATGTACAAATCTTCAAAATATCTTATGTATTGAACATAACCTAACCAAAACTAAATCTACCTCACATAAATGTAACTTACAAGTCAATGACCAGTAGGATGGTCGAGCACATGAACTCATTTCAATGAATGAATAAAACAATATTGAACTGGAATTGTTTTCTGTCAAAAACTAAGTTCATCTTTTTTTCAACTTTTTTTATTTGAATCCTTCCATTTCGTAAAACTAATAAATTGTGATGTTGATTAATTAATATAATATTTTGATAACCATATTAATTTAATTAAACACAAAAATTCAAATTTCAATAACTGATGAGGAATGTAAATAAATTTTCAATGTAATGTTGTTAAAACAAAATTCGGCGTTTTGTCTGGAAAAATAATTTATAAAAAGAAGCATTTAGTCAGAACTGTCATTCAAATTCGGATTGTAGAAATATTTGTATATCAGTATTAAAATCATTTTGAGAGGTTTCAATGATGAAATCATTAATTTTATGGGAAAATGGAAAAAATGACATCCAAAATTTTTTTATTGTCAAAATGACATCCATTTTTCAAATAATGGAAAAAATAACATCGAAAATTTTTCTTATTAAAACAACACCATTTGTTCAATAACATGAAAAATAGAAATGAAGTTTATTTTTTAATAATTAAGAATATGTTAAATTAAAAATATTTTGAGTTTTGTTTAAAAAAATTGACACTATTTACCGTTAAATGCTACAAAACGAATTGCAAATTCAAAGCGATATCTGGCGACTCTCTTAAGAAGGGGAAGTGGAAGACCCCGGGTTGCAAGGATCAGAGCTTCAGTTGAAAATTAAATTTTCATCTTAATGTTTTCTTTACATTTATAATTAAAGATTGCTATTTTTCATGTTATTGAAAAAATTTTCGATGTTATTTTTTCCATTATTTGAAAAATGGATGTCATTTTGGCAATTATCCTTAATTTTATTTGAATTAATAGTTTTACTGGATTACACACATATAATTATGTAATTACTAATGAACATATAATTATAATAGTTTTTATTATGTTCACAAAAATAAGCACAAATACGTATAGATAGATTTAAGATTAAGGGATTTTGTATTTTAACAACAATTGGTATTTCGTAAACTCTAAATAACTCATAACCGTAACATTTTGAAGAGTTAATTTAATTTAATAATCTGCACATTTGTTTTTCAATGTATTAAATCTTAGGCATTGAAAAAAAGTCCCGTGGCCAATCATAGTCAATGGCGAACTCTGGAATTGGACGAAGAGAAAATTACGACAACTCAAGAAAATTCATCAGATTTGACGTTATTATCTATTAAAGACAAAATTGCAATTCTCAAGCGTTCAAATGCAGTAAAAAGAAAATATTCATCAGAGATCGAAAATTTGAATCAAGTAAAATAACTTAATTTATTTTATAATTTATATTATAAGCTTAACCCTATATATATATATAAACATCAATGTTATCTGAAAATTGACTTTTTTCTATCTAGTGATACATAATTTATTCAATTTAACTAAGTGAATTTACTGAAAACTGACATATTATATTAAATATTAAATATTTGTTTTAAATTATTATTATTATTATTATTATTATTATTATTATTATTATTATTATTATTATTATTATTATTATTATTATTTTTATTATTATTATTATTATTATTATTTTATCATTATTATTATTATTATTATTATTATTATTATTATTATTATTATTATTATTATTATTATTATTTTATCATTATTATTATTATTATTATTATTATTATTATTATTATTATTATTATTATTATTATTATTATTATTATTATTATTATTATCATCATCATCATCATATAATCGAATTAAAAAAGAATTGAAAATGTGAATTTCAATGTAATTTATAAATACTCCAGGTGTTATAATTAATGTAAACTTATAATTTATATCAGAAATAATACTTTTTACACCTATTAATCAGATGTCATTTTAAATTTGGTTTGATTTTTAATATGATATCCTAAATTTTATTGGAAACATGGGACAACAAAAAACAAATTATATTATATGAGTTTATTAAATGTCTATTAAAGCCTTCAATCTTCTACAACCTTAGATCATTGGAAATTCGTGAATTCTATTAAATATTGTATTTATCTTCAAATGAACATCAGATTACTCTAGATTCATTTTGTTGATTCAAACAAATTTATTGTAAAGTATCCAATGAACACATGAGAATTCAAACAAAATTTAAAACTAATTTAAATATTTTTTCTCGACAAAAGAATCTAATTTCAGAATTTTTTAAACATAAATTCAGAAAATGCAATTAGACGAACTCAGAAATAATTTATTCAATGGATCATTAAAAATTTTTTGAAAATTTATTTTCATTTGAATTGCGGTTTTTCAACGTGACCATGATATGATTGATTCTTGCTTCGTTAGCTTCCAGTTTTATGCATCAAGTGTCGAATCTTTGAAAACCATTCAAGCGTGAATTACAAAATTAAACATTCCCTTTTGCCTTGTAATCCATTTTCTTCAATAAATTAGTAATAATATCAATGAGGTACTATTATTATTATTATTATTATTATTATTATTATTATTATTATTATTATTATTATTATTATTATTATTATTATTATTATTATTATTATTATTATTATTATTATTATTATTATTATTATTATTATTATTATTATTATTATTATATTATTATTATTATTATTATTATTATTATTATTATTATTATTATTATTATTATTATTATTATTTATTATGATTATAATTATAATTATAATAATTATTATTATTAGAAATTTTTAATCCTAATTTCTAATTAAGAAAATCGATAACTCATTAACTTATTCAACCTACCTGACGCTGTTAGGCATTGTTTTTTTGTTAATTTAATCGAATTGTAATTTGTAATTCAATTAAAACAATTACTCTCTGGATGATTGGACTGGAGTGAAATGGTAATTCTATTCTATTGTTTCCCATTGCTCTCACTTTATCAGTCAGGGAAAGTTAATGAAAATACTTTCATTTAATAATAGAAAAAAAACTAATTTCTCTCAAAGGTTTCTCCAGTAAAAGCTGCAACTAAATAATAATTTACAGCTTCTATTGCAAGTTTTACAGAAAGACATTTAATGAGATTAAGTTTATTCCACATTCAACCGTGTGAAACTCGATTCTTTTGTTGACTTGATCCTTCCGTTCTATTCGTGTTTTGAACTGGAAATTTTGTTTACCGCATCGAACTTTTATAAAAACTCAATGAACGATTAAAACAAAGATGATTAAAACAAATGAAATTTACTTGATCGTTTTCCAGTCGATTGAAAAGTCACATTTTGAACTGATTATAAACTTTTTTAAATAAATTTTAAAATAATTTTTTAATTATTTTAAACAATTCATACATGTCGGTTAAATTTATTTTTGGTTTAAATAATGCTCATTTATTTTCATTGCTCGATAAAATGGAGTTAGATTTGTTTAAATAGATAGCACCTTTTTATTTGCCAACCACTTCTAGAAACATGTCAAAGTAAAAGATTTATAACACTATAAAAATGTTATCGTCTATTCTAAGATTTGGATAATAAAGATTCCAGTAGTTATGTTTGAGGTTTGTCCTACGGTTTAAATGACTGAGATAATGAAAAGGTAAAAGTAGTATATAAAGTAGTATATAAAAGTAGTATATAAAAGTAGTATATAAGAGTAGTATATAAGAGTAGTATATAAAAGTAGTATATAAAAGTAGTATATAAAAGTAGTATATAAATATATAAAAGTTTTGGATTGAGTGTTATCTTCAAAAAAATCAAACAAATATTTTTTTCTTTCATATTAATTTAGTCATATTTATATTAGACTCGCATCATGTGGCGCAAAAGGTGCTAATCATTGACTTGAGTTGGAAATAAATTAGAATATTGAAATACTTTCAGGATATTTAAATATATAATTGAATAAAACTTTGCAAAAATAGTTTTTTAATAATATCGAATTCCTTCTACATGCATTATTATAAATTTTTAACAAATATTTATAATTAAAAGTAAATAAGTGCTTTGATTAAACAAATTAATGCTCAATTAAATACTAGCCTTTTTAAAATAAAATTAATAATAATAAATTTAGTCAATAGATGGATGGGGGGGGGGGGGGTACAAATCATTTCAAAAAAACAAAAATCACTGTCATGAATTAATATTTTTAAATCGTCTCATCCATGAATTTCAATATATAATTTAGACATCCTTAATTATATATACTCTGATTTTATTTTAGTTTCCCATAAAACGTGTTTTTATTATCACGAAAAATCTGAGTCATTATTTTGTCACATTTATCCATTGGAAAATTAAAAAAAAATTGATTTATATTTTTCGTTTCAATGAAATATTATCCCGAAAATTTAGTTTGGAAAATCAGAAAATTTTTCCATGAATTTTTAATTAGAAATTTAATTGAAATGTTGTGTGAATTCCATTAATTTATACAAAATCCAGTTCTGAACATATAACAAATAGACAGTGATTGATTGGAAAAATAGATGAGATTTATTTTTATAAATTTCTCCAAACATAAACTGACAAAGTCAGTTTAATTTATTAGTATTTATTTCATGTCTTACATACAAGGAATGAAAAATCGATATTTTTATTAAGTTTTCGGCTCAGGTTTTATTTAGTAATAATTATTCAATCTTATTATATAATGCAGGGGTGGCCAACCTTTTTGGTAAAAGGGCCATTACAATATTTTTGAATAATGCGGCGGGCCGCCGGTTTGAAAGGCGTAAATTTTTAACTAATGCTTCTGTGCTGATTCCAACTAAGGAACAGGAGAAGCGCAGTAATAGCCCGTAGTGGGGTCTGAGACAACCGCTAAAAAAACAATAAAGCATTTGCGTGCATGTTAAATAAATTATGCTTCTTAGGTACAGGATAAACTGGCACTATTTATACTTGATAGCCCTGATTATAAAGCATAATGAATCGGGCAAATTTTCAAAATGTAGCATACAAAACTAATTGGTTAAAATAGATAAAAATATGAAATAGACAATAAATTTTGTTCAATATTTACCGGCGGCCCATTATTACATTTTTACTACAGTTCGTAAAGCTGCCAACTGAAAAAAAAGAAAAGAAAGAGATATTTAAAACTTTACATTCAAGAAACATTCTTGCACAAAAATATTTCATATTTTCAAAATATTAAAGCATGCGGGCCNAACAAATCACCATACAGATAGAGTTCTTCAAGTCCAAAGGTTTGGCAGACTCTGTAAACATTACAGGGATCAAATTATTTGATAAAGGTTATACGGAAAATTTGTGTTTCCTCTTAACCACTTAACGAATTTGATCGAGATATCTCGGTCAGCGAAATTTATCAAAGAAAAACTTGATCGAATATATTCGATCATCGCCGAAAGTTAGAATACTGCTATATTTATCGAAATATCTCGATCATTCATCCTGATTGGCTGTTTAGATATTCTACCACTCCTCTAGAGCAATCGAAGCTGCTTCAAATTACTTCTCTTGACAATAATGTCCAGTAAATGAGGCCGCAGGCGTGGTTTATTTTGTAATGTTCTTATATACCTAATTCAAAATATAAGAGTTTCTTGGTGTATACATCAGTTGAGGTGACTCACCATTCAATTTTAAAAATGGTTTTCATTTTAAAACGAAAAACTTTTTTAGTTGGTTATACATTTTTAAATTTATTGAAAGTTTTAGTTTCCAAATTCAATTTATAAAAATATATTTAGAAGTTATTACGCATATTAAACTTTTGTTTTTCAATTTGGTAATTACAATATTTATTTTATTTGGAGTTTTTATGGATTTTGCAATAGATCGATATATTTCGGTCAAATTTTTTATGGTTTTGTAAATAGTTTATAAAATCATAAAATAATTTATGTAAATATCTTTTGTTTTCTTTTTGGCATAGTAAAAACCGTAAAATAAAAAATTTAAAAAATGGATTCTTTTTTGGCCGAGTTTTGAAAATTAATTAATTGGTTCAGTGGTTAAAACTTGATCCAATTTAATTTAATAATTAAAGCTTATCATTTGAAAAAGAAATAAATATAAAAATTATTCATTTCTACGTACAGTCTCAGTAAATTAAATTTGTTTAAATGATTAATAAATTTTTGAATAATAAATTTTCTCTACTATTAATATTCCCATATGATAAATGTAACAAAAATAATTCCAAATACTAAAACAAATTAAATAATATATCAATGCAGTATCAGTAAAATAATTCGGTTACTTACAAATTGGAAAATTTATTAAATAAAATATTCTTTCATTAGTTAAAAAAAAATTAAAATTATTATAACTATTTATTATAACTATTTTAGTTTATAAAATATTATTTAAACAAATTTTATTCTATTTATTTTGGGTTGGTTTTAATTTCACTTTTACAATAGTTTAAAAATTATATAATTAAAACGTTGAGGACCTTTGGAATTTCTTTGGATGTACACGTTCTTAACATGAAAGGTAAGTAAGTTAATATTGGGGGGAGGGGTGGAATCTGAGAGTAAATATGTTTTGCAATTTAGTTGGGTACACGTTGGGCACTAGAATGAATATTAGCACGAAAATGTTTGATGATTACGTACAGACGTATAATTAGGATGCAGTCAGAAGCTCATGGTAGCTTAAACGTGTGAAACTTAGTTTACTTAGTGTCAAAGAAATATCACCCAAGTGAGGCTCACGCATTGTTTGCTAATAGCAAATTTGACTGGGAAATTATGTAACATTTGTAAATGTTGTTTGATCACATTTCGAAATATTTTGTCATTTATTTTATTAATTGATTTATTTAGGATTATTTTAATGCTTTGTGATATCCAGTGCCAATCCCAATAGTAGACTAGTTTCGATCTTTTGGCTCTCATCAGTGCTATGCAGGAGACGCGAAGATTTCTCTTCGCGCAAGATAAGTATACAATATTGCTGATTCAACTTTATTGCATACTTTTCCATCTATATATTACTGATTTATAGTCTTCAAGCTCTCTTTATAATATATATATTATAATATATATGCATACAGTTACGAATAGTAAGACTTATTTAAAACAAATAATGGGAATTATTTTGTAATTGTAATATACTACTTTGTTCCTGTTTAAATTCAAACCTTCTCAAATTTTATAAAAGAAAAATCTTTATGTTTAGCAAAAATAATATTAATATTAATTAATTCATTTAATAAATTGTGAAAATCTCATTAAGTGATAATTTTTGGTTTAGTTGATTAAATTAAGATTAACAAAAAATTAAATAAACTAAAAAGATTTCCCACTAATTTACTTATTTTATTTTCAATTAATTATGCTGATAATTATTAATAAGTTTTTCCCATTTCTCTGAGTGGGAAATTAATCTTCTCGATTTCATTACCAATATCTAGCAATTGTAATTACATTAGAATAAATTTTTCGACGTGCTTCCTAGCTGATTTTCTAACAACTTTCCCCTTGGTTTGTGAAACCACCTGATAAAAGTTTACTTTTGTTAGCAATTCGTAATTTAAACAAAAAAAACAAACACCAGAGAGTAAATGAAAGAATAAATTGTAGAGTCTCACCATTCATCCGAGACTCAATAAATTACATTTTTCACCAACTCAATCCATTAGTTTCAAGTCATCTAAACATTGTAAAAAACCGATTCATTGTTGCATGATATCTGAAGAGATTTTCGTACGTCTAATTACATTTAGTATAATTATTATTATTATTATTATTATTATTATTATTATTATTATTATTATTATTATTATTATTATTATTATTATTATTATTATTATTATTATAATTATTATTATTATTATTATTATTATTATTATTATTATTATTATTATTATTATTATTATTATTATTATAATTATTATTATTATTATTATTATTATTATTATTATTATTATTATTATTATTATTATTATTATTATTATTATTATTATTATTATTATTATTATTATTATTATTATTATTAATTATTATGAGAGAACTATTTAAATAAAATAAATAATAAGAAATCACCCCCCCCGTCATCCTTCTTAGATGCAGAAACAGCACATCAAACAAATAGTATTGATTGGTATTCAAGGAAATTGTCATAGAACAAATCAACCATGTTGCTGTTGGTTGGGATGCAATTGAATTTATGTCAGTTCGACATGATGAATTGCGGATTATTGCCCAGCTGAGCTCCTGGTTGAGGGATTTAGAGTTGAAATCGAAATCAACGAGCCGTATTTCCCATAACCTGAGGAGGCAGAAAGACGTATTACTGTTATCTAATCCGAAATTAATGAAGATAATAGTAATTATATTCCCTGCTGTTTTCTTGGTTGGCCGTGGAGAATTTATTTATTTATATTTATAGGTTTCCCATTGATTTATTGTTTATATTCGTTATTTTATTATTGTTTTTCTTTCTTTTGAACATTTAAATTTATTCCTTGCGCGACATGACAACGAACTAATTGATAATGATAATTTAAACAAGAAATAATTACCTGACACCTTTTATGTGTATTTTTAATCGATTTTCACATGTTGGAAATATTTAATCAATAAAATCTATATTGTTTTTATCGGTTTAGGATTAGATTTTTTAAATTTGATATAATTTATTTTCAATTTGCAAATGAACAAGATTTATAAAGGAAAGTTAATTTAATAATAATAATAATAATAATAATAATAATAATAATAATAATAATAATAATAATAATAATAATAATAATAATAATAATAATAATAATAATAATAATAATAATAATAAATAAAAAGATGATTTAATGGTATGAGCATAAATTAAATGTTAAACAAATAAATGATAAGATAAGCTTTTTCCTGTAAAACTTCATTGTTTTTAATTAGATTATTATTAACGTCGGTGTTTCTGACTGCACGTGTTCTGTAAAAACAATTGACTAAATAATACTCAGCGTATATTTGTAATCAAATTCGTGTAATCTACAATTTACAAAACTCCGAATATCTGATCTGACTATTTAAGAATTCTCACTTTAACCGCTTTTGTTCTGCACGTTCTGCAACAATAATCACCTCTTTTATTTGCTCCTTTGTTTTAATTTGATACTTTTATTTTCCTTTCCTCTTATTCTATCTTTTAATTTTAATTTTTTCCTTATTAGTCCTATTGTCGAAATGTCAATTGTTTCTAAATTTGAGCTCCCTGATATAGTTGAAATAATCTCATTGATTAATGGTATATCTTTTCCCCTTTTTCCCATTAATTATGTTGTCATGATAATGGTTTTCCAGAATCCACTTTGTTTACTTTCTTTCTGTTTACTTAATTGGGTTTTCCTTAATTAATGAATGAATGAATTAATTAATTAATTAACAATTTTCTGTTTTTGTACGTTTTCTTGTATTTCGACCTTTTCTGAACATATTCTGATGAATTCATTCTCCCTATGATCTTTCCCAGCATTTCATTTACACCTGACCCGTTTTTCAAATTTTAATTCGATGATTTCTTGATTTTGAATTTTCAATATTCCTTTTAAAAATTTAAGAATTCCAACAATTATTATTATTATTATTATTATTATTATTATTAATATTATTATTATTATTATTATTATTATTATTATTATTATTATTATTATTATTATTATTATTATTATTATTATTATTATTATTATTATTATTATTATTATTATTATTATTATTATTATTATATTAATTTCAAAACCAATCGCAAATTCTTGAATTATCAAATTTAAACAAATTTAATATTCATTCTTAGAGAAATGAGAAAGAGAGCAAAACGATTAATCCGAAAGAAATGGAATTCATAGAACCTGAATTGCCGAGCGGGGATAATAATCACTCAATGAAGGAAATAATTGATTGTGATTCCAGCTCTATTCGGGGAGAATTGTCCCAGATATTCAGCAGCGATCAACGACAGGAAATGAAAAATGATTAATGACCTCTATTAATCTTAAAAGATTTTTTTTTGTGATTAATGAATAAGCGTTTTGTTTTAATATATTACTGACAGTTTTAATAAATGCTCGGACACGTGTCAGAAACAATTAACAATTGAGATTTGTTTAAATGGATTTGAAGAAATACTCAAGTAATCGGCTGAAGGAAGCAGTTGAGATATAATCTCCAGCTATTTGAATTTATTTTTTTCTTTTAATATTAGCTGACAAATCTTGATTGTTAATGGGACTTGTTGTTACAAGGGATAATATTCAATTAGCAAATATAGATAAATTAATAAATATATATATATATATATTTATATTTATGTTTTTTTCTTGTAATAATAATATTAATAATATTTGCGAATATGTAAATCTAGATTCTTTGCATTAGCGAAATTAATATTAAAAAAGGCGTATCCGAAATTTGTCATTAAGGACGGATGGTGTAATTGTTACGTAGGAATACCAAAATGTAATTATCATAGAAATATTAATTCTTTTGTTCAAAATAATATTTGAATTATATATGTATATATATAATTACAATATATTTGTTTTAATAAATAAAATTATATTGTCAATTTTTAAATTATATTTATAATAAAATCAATTTATAAAATATATTTTACATTAATATAAAATATTGGATGACATGATTCAATATCTATGTTCGCCATGGTTATGTAGATACCAAAGGGAAAATTTAGCGATTTGTTCGTTTTCTTTTCAAATTATTGCTCAAGATTATTCCAATTTTCCTTAATACATCATTTATGAAACCGATGGTTACTCCAGTGATTCACGAAAATATGAGTTGGTTTCTTTTATTTGGTAATCCTTTCACTTTTTCAAAGTACTTCAATTAGTATATGCTGGAACGTTTGTCAATGCAGATCCGGCTAATGATGCTTCTGGCTACCTAGAATAGGACCCCACCATAACCGATCTTTTAAAATCCTCTTAAGCGATGCCGCTGATAAATGTATTGTGAATTAAACAACAAAGCAATTACGTATGTTTTTTTGTTGAAAGTCCAATCAGCAAGTCAGATTGCTAGATCTTGAATGACAGTTTTTTGATGAACCGTTTGATGAACAGTCCTAGAATCACTAGATATAGATGTTTAAAATCTGTTGAGTGGATCATTCAAAATTTGCAAAAAATTGGAAATCGATAATTAAGTGCACAACATGAATCAATCAAAGATTTGAACATATTTGCATAAAAATAGGTTTGCACAATTTCTTAATTAATTGCACACTTGTGCACCCAAAAACAAATAATGCACATAAAAATCCACATTATGATGTGAAATTCTTCATGTTTAATCAAAGATTTCGACATTACTATATGTCAACCTTATTTTTGCACTTTTTTGCACAACTTTGCACTTTTTTGCACAATTTTGCACTGGAAAATCAAGGTGAGAACTTAGTGAGTCATGACTAAGTATGCATTTGCACTGAAATATTGATTTTGCATTAAACAAATTGAATATTAATATTTATACAAACAAATATAAACTAGGAACTCCATATATTAAGCATGTGAAGATTTGTATATATTAAGCATCGTTGTCTGGATTAGAAAAAAAGGTGGTGACCATAGGAGTCTCACCGATTAGAATAAATTAGTCAAAAGAAGTTTTCAAAATTTGAAAAGCAACAGTCCAAACGTAAGCCTAATCTTATATAAAACATACGCTCACCATCGAGCTCTATAAATGCTCTATGAAGATTCTTCGCCTTAAAAAGGTCTTTTAAATGCACCCGAAGTTTAAATAAATTTTATAACTCAAACTATGAGCTTTCGCTAGGGGGGGTAAGTGGCGTGCTAATTGGAAATGAGTTCCAAAGCTCACTTCTATATATTAGAGGGAAATTAGAAACCAGTTAATAATTCATACTATCCATAACCTGGTTGAACGAATTTGGTAAAAATTCCACGAAACAATTTATCAAGTCAATGTTGCCCTTAAAAATGAAAAACATAAGGTTCATTATGCAGTCCGCATTGCCAGACGTGGTTCGGAACCACTATTCTCTACAGATGTCTCAACTAATTAAACACCCTCAAAAAGTCACTGTATGGGGTTACATGTCTTTTCATAGTTTTAGGCGTGTTCATATCGTTGAAGGAGATATGAAATCTACTCAATATTTGGACGTCATTTGGTGCCTGATAATGCCTCAATCCGTTAAATAGGCAAACAGAATAATGTATCAGACCACACTGCACATGCTATCAAGCAATATTTGGAAGAAAAGGACATCCTAGTGTTGTCATTGCCATTTAATTCGTCTGATATGCGTCCTATTGAAACGTTATGGTGTAACATCAAGTAAGCATCTCCAGCAAATATGAACTCATAACTATCATTTTTGAATATTTGCATCAGTGAAAACGAGGGCACAAAAAGCCACCTTCAGGTAACATAATCGAAATCTCATGCCAAAGCAAATTGAGAGGATCACCCCAATGTTTGGGAAAATGTTATCAATATTGTTTATACTTTAAGCGAAATATTTTGATAAAAATCTGTAGTTTTATATATAATAATAATAATAACAATAATAATAATAATAATAATAATAATAATAATAATAATAATAATAATAATAATAATAATAATAATAATAATAATAATAATAATAATAATAATAATAATAATAATAATAATGATAATAATAATAATAATAATAATAATAATAATAATAATAATAATAATAATAATAATAATAATAATAATAATAATAATAATAATAATAATAATAATAATAATAATAATAATAATAATAATAATAATAATAATAATAATAATAATAATAATAATAATAATAATAATAATAATAATAATAATAATAATAATAATAATAATAATAATAATAATAATAATAATAATAATAATAATAATAATAATAATAATAATAATAATAATAATAATAATAATAATAATAATAATAATAATTATAATAATAATAATAATAATAATAATAATAATAATAATAATAATAATAATAATAATAATAATAATAATAATTAATAATAATAATAAAATTGTTGAAAATAAATTATATTAAACACTTAGAAATTTATTTAATTTTTTATTTCATAAAAATACAATATTATTAGTTACTAATATTATACAGTAGTAAATTATGCTACTTTTTTCTTCTTTGATTTTTTTGGGGGTTTTTTTGGTTTTAAAGATATTTCCT
Source organism: Schmidtea polychroa (assembly GCA_959609185.1). Lineage (NCBI taxonomy): Eukaryota > Metazoa > Platyhelminthes > Tricladida > Dugesiidae > Schmidtea > Schmidtea polychroa. Next base: position 68,382 of record CAUHTR010007701.1, read on the forward strand.
GGACGACAACCATGCATCTCCACCACTTCTGAATAACTCTTGCATATTTATTGAATAATTCTTCTTGTTTTACTTTGATACGCATTTCTGTTTTCATTTCCTCGTGTTTTACTATAACATCTCTGTATTTCTCAATTAAATCTTTCAGATTTTCAACTTTATCAAATGAAATTTTCATTTCTTTCTGATATTTGTTGATATTGTGGATGATTTTTTCTTTGGAACTATTGTATTTAGGCGACGACCTCATCCTGGTGAATCATAAGATTGACGCATTCTTGTCGAAGTTCTCGTTGCATGCTTGTGTGAGATTTCTTTTCAAGCTCAATTAGTTCGCTGTATCTTTCAATTTCCGACCGAATATCAGCGGCTTGTGTTTCACAGGACATCTGTAGGTTCAGTGAATTTTTAAGTAATTCATTTTCTAACAACGAGAATTCCATTTTCAATTTTTGACACAGTTCTTGTTTTTGATGTAACAAGTTGACTTCAACGTCTTTTAGTTGGTCAATTTCTAAATTTCGGGACTTTTTAAACATTTCTGTGTAATCAAGGAAATTTTCTGACTGTTTTTTAAACCTTTCATAATTGTGAGTTTTGTTGTCTTCCTCGGTTCTATTTCCATTTTCAATGTTGATTATTTGAGTGAATTTTGTAAATTGACCATTATCAGTTATTTCGCATTTTAACTATAAATAATTTATCATAATATAAATCTTAAAGGTTTTTCATTTATTAGTATAAACAGTTCCGGCCTCCCGATGTAAAAATTGTTTCAGCGCCTTTAATATATTTATTGACACAACATATTTTCATCAGAAATCAGGTAATGAGAAAATACTTCGCAAAATGCTTAAAAGTATTATTATAACATATTACTCTTCATTTTTAAATATACAGTTCGATTTAATATTTGTAAAGACTAATCCTTAATGACAGAGACAAGAAATAAAATATCAAATTACATAAGGAAACTTATTATTCAAAACTATATCGACCTCATATTAATGAAAACTTATATTAATGAAAAACAGTCATAAATGATAAAAATAATAAAGGGTAATTATGATAAATTTATTTTTCATATTTTCATAGAGACAAAATTTTACAACATTAGAATGTTACAATATTATATTAAAAATTAATTTTGATTAAAGCTTAACCTTTTCGCTGCGCATTGCTTCTTGAAATTATTGAAATTCTTGAAGTATTTGTTTGACCAAATTGATTTGGAATTCTTTTATAGGTTGTTTCGTTTTGTTTAGGTAATTATATAATATAGATGAATTTAAAATTGCTAAATTAAAGCAAACTATTTTGAAACAATATGTGAATATACTCGTTTGGAGCGTATGTGGCACGGTGTTTTTTTGCGATAATATACGCGCGGAGCAGCGAAGGGGTTAATCATATATCAATTAATGTTATTATTAAATTATTATTAATCCTTTGAGTCCCGAATTTTTTTTCAACCAAAGTAAATTTACTTTATGGTAATCATTTTACACATTTAAAAAATTTGAGAAAAAAAACTTTGCTCAACTTTGCTGTACTCTTTTCACGATTATTGCTGAAGTGAAGGCATCTCACAAATCAATTTCTTAGCATATGTCGATTGAATAGTGGAGTTAGAAGTAATGGACCCAATGACCAATAGCATTTCATTTTCCTTTTGGATAACATTCCTGTAAGAAATATCACCTCAAACAAAGAATACAATTCCTCATTTGTTATTTTCCCTCAGTTGTTCATATTTTCTCGATTGATGTATAATTTGTTCTGGTTTTGATATAAATTTCTTTCACACACAATGCGATTCATCATCTCTTCATTGAAAAAATGTTCAAATAAATCAATTGGGTTCAGTTCAACTTCAATGCACAAACGAGGTTATTCAGGAAATCTATGAATTGTCGTATCCAGATTCTCATCTGTCCAATCAATTATATATTCGAATCCAAATAAAGAAATTTCATCGTCGATTTCAGTATCGCAATCTGAACCAAACATTGATTCCTCGTTCAAATAATTTTCTGTGAAATCCTCCATTTTATAAACAAAAATAACTGAAATATGATTGTTTGACGAAGAACTTTTATTTATTGATGATAACTAATAAAATATTTGATAACATTTATACCAAATTTTTTCTTCTACAACATTCCAAAATTTATTTTTCATGTATTTTTTCCTTCAACTCCAATGTTTTATTTCACTTTGAAAAAGGCCTATTTTTAAAATTGTTAACTCAATTATCTGACGATCAGAATATGATAAAAATTTGTTTTATATCTCAAAATGTTCCTTATTATCAGTTCTAAATAATGATGTAAAAACCTTTGATCTGTGCCTTATACTTTAGGAGAAAATCGCTCTAGCTAGTGTTATTAGAGTACATAAAAAAGAAGGTAGAATTGAATCAAAGAACACCCATTCAGGACGAAAGAAGAAAATAATTGTTGAACAAAGCGAATATGTTATAACACTCATTGAAGAAGATTTCCATAACTTTGGAAAAACTTACAGAATTAATTTGTGAAAAGTTTCAAATAGATCTTAGCAGATCAACTATAAATAGAATTCTCGTATAGAAAAATATCCTTAATACCAAAACGAAAAATACTGAAAATAGAATTCATGAAAGGTATAATTATGACATTAAATTTCTTCGGTTAGATATTCAAAAGCTCATATTTGTTGATGAAATGGAGGTTTCGTTTGTTATTAGGAGAAAATATTGTCGATCTCTGAAAGGTGAATCTGCCACTAGGTATATAAAATGCAAAGGTTTTCAACTTTCGCAGCGATTTCATTGGAAACATAGAAAGAAAGTCCATATAATGTATCGTTTTTTATAATGGATAACTGTAGGATACACAAGGTAAATGATGTACTTGAAAATATATGTTCTCGTGGTCATAACTTTCTGTTTCTATCACCCTATAGTCCAGGGGTTGGCAAAAGCCGGCCCGTCGAAAAATCCCGTATGCAATTTTTTAAAATCTCTTTTATGCGAATTTGTAGAAATCAACAGTATTAGTGTGCGTAGTGTACATAAAAATAATGAAAAATATAAATAATAGACAGTATTATAATTTCGAACAGCCGTAATTGTTAAACATAAATTAAACATAATTTCGTTAAAGTAACTACATCAGAAATACATTATGATACTTTAGTGGCGCATCTATAATTGGTTGTGCACACCAACCTGTATTATAGATGGGTTTGTTCACTGCAAACGGGTGTACTTTAAAGTATGCAACATACTCTCACACCCAATTAAGATAATTTCTTGGGCAGGAAAGAAACTCCACCCAAAACATTCGCATGTTCACAGCGTACGCGGAATAGTTCTCCAGCC
>CAUHTR010007702.1:0-43872 GCA_959609185.1 Schmidtea polychroa
ATTAAATTTGTACAAAATAAATAAATTTTCAGTTTATAATGCGTTATCTTTTTAAAATTTTTCAATCACCATGATTTAAAACAATAAATACACTTTATTTCAAAATGGTACATTTTGACACTGGCGAATAAATTGGGAAGAAAATCTTACTAATTTTGTTTGCCTTTTTCAAATGATTCTCTACGGGGGAGTATTTTCGTACTTTGTTGCAAACTTTTTGATCCATCAGGTAGGTCAAATCTAGCCAAATCTGGTTTATGGGATTGGAAAAATATTCACGACAGCTTGAAAATGCACGAACGGTCAGTTTCACATTTAAAATGTGAAAAAAACTGGATAGAAACTCGATTAAGATTAAAGGGCAATAAAACTATTGATAAGAATTTGCAGTCTTTGATAGTCCAAGAAAAATATAATTGGAAAAAGGTACTAGAAAGATTAATAAACATAACATTATTTTTGTCAAAAAATAATTTAGCATTTCGGGGTTCTTGTGATAAGTTATTTGTTCCGCATAATGGAAATTTTTTAGGCCTTGTTGAACTTCTAGGAAAATTTGATTTACCATTAAATGAGCATTTGCGCAGGGTGGTCTCACAAGAAATTCATGTTCATTATTGTGGAAAAACTATACAAAACGAATTAATAAGTACACTTGGTGATATGACAAGAAGTCATATTTTGGATTCTGTTCGTAAATCGAAATATTTTTCGATTATTTTAGACTGCACACCTGACATAAGCCATATCGAACAGCTCTCCATAACGTTAAGATTTTATGATGTTGAGGATATGGAAATAAAAGAGCATTTTGTATCCTTTAAACCAGTTTTTGATTCTACTGGAAAAGGATTATATGATGATATTTGTGAAAGTTTAGAAGAATTCAATTTGGAATTAGCAAACTGTAGAGGCCAAGGATATGATAACGGCGCTAATATGAAAGGTAAAATTAAAGGAGTGCAAGCTAGAATTTTAAAAGAAAATCCAAGAGCGTTTTTTATGCCTTGCGGTTGTCACTCAATTAACCTACTAATTGGTGATAGTGTTTCTTCTTCAATAATGTGCATAAAGTTTTTCGGATATGTTCAAAGAATTTATACTTTGTTTGCTGCATCTGTTGGACGATGGAATATATTGAAAAAACATATTAAATCATTAAATCCTAAACCTTTAAGTGAAACGAGGTGGGAATGTAGAATCGAATGCATTAAAGCAATTATGTTTGAAATCACGGAAATTAGAAACGCATTAAATGAGTTGCAAGACACAATATTAGATGCTGCAGTTGTTTCAGAAGCTAGCTCTTTATCTGAAAAAATAGAAGATTTCGAGTTTTTGTTAACATTATCTGTCTGGTACGTACTTTTGTCAAAATTTAATATTGTCAGCAAATCCATGCAAAAAGCTACATTTGATATGAGTAACGCCATCGAGCTTCTTCGGAATTGTAAGATTTTTCTAGAAAATTATAGAGACTCCGGTTTTTCTGATGCTTTAAAATCGGCCAAAGATCTCGCTGCGCTATTAAACGTGAACGCACAATTTAAAGCTGTAAGAATCAGAAGGCGACAAAAACAATTTAGTTATGAGTGTGACGATGAAACTCCAGATGTAAATGACCCAGAAAAATATTATAAAAATCATGTTTTTAATGTTATGCTGGATCAATCGTTGATATCTATATCAGAAAGGTTTCAGCAAATGAAAGATTTCGAAGATTCGTGGGGTTTTTTGTTCAATATTCACAATAATAAAAATCGTTGTGATTTGCTGAAGAGTTGCAAAGATTTACATCTGAAATTAACAAATGAGGCCAGTAGTGATATAAATGGAATAGAATTGTGCGAGGAAATCGAATCATTGAAGCAATTGGTACCAGATGATGTTAAAGATCCTTTAATATGTTTACAATTTATCAATGATAATAATTTGAAAAGTACAGTACCAAATCTGTGGGTGGCTTTACGAATCCTCGTAACAATTCCTGTTAGTGTTACGAGTGGTGAAAGAAGTTTTAGTAAATTAAAACTAATAAAAACGTATTTGCGATCTACTATGACGGAAGATAGGTTGAATAATTTGGCCATTATTTCAATTGAAAATAATGTTGTAGCAAACCTAAATTTGGAGGCAGCAATAGAAAAATTTGCAGACATGAAAGCCAGGAAAAAATCATTCTTATAAATTCTGTTTTTTTTATATATATGTCAATCGAAAAAAATGAAATAAAGTAATAAATGGATTGTTTTTTGTTAAACTTTTTTATTTTATCATAATTTTTGTACCTAATTTTTAAAATAGGGCGCTTTTTATAATTTTCGCCTGGGGCGTATAATTATCTCAAACCGGCGCTGTTTGTTGTTTTACTGTTTTCTAACTTAATTTAAAATATTTTGTAGGTAAAAAATTATAATCATATTTGTTGATGTGAAAATAATTGTAAAATAAATTTTTAATTTTTCATTAAAATTAAAAAACTGAATTGACAATTCCCAAAATATTTTTTCCCATTAATCTTTATAGATGTCACTAATAAATATATTGTTAAAGATCTTACAAGCTTTAATATATACACTAAACACCACTGCGATACATTTTCTATAGTGGTTTTAGTCATAGTGGTTTTACACCAATTAATCACTCATCAATTTAATGAATTTCATTTATGCACTTCATGAATTTATTCTAGAAATTTATTTTAGCCATTATTTTATATTATAGGAAACGTATCTCAGTGGTGTTTGGTGTATCAATAAAAGACGAAATGTAGTTGTGTCGTAATTGGGGTTTGAAATAATAATTACATGGTGCTGGTGAGTTCTGTAGTGAGTTTACAGTTGTGTAAAAAAAGATTGTGTAAACAGTAACCTACAGAAAATGAATATTCTCAACTTTAAATTTTGTTAAATGTAAACACAAAAACTAAACCAATTATGAAAATATAAAAAATATTCTAACTAAAAAACTAAATAATGAAAATTTAGAAATTAACCTAAATCTTATCATAAACATGGCTGGCTTAAACCATAACTGTTTAGCAAAAATCAATTTGGATTCAGTATAAATAAGTTTGAGGGTTTATTACAGTGGTTCTTTTAGTTTCGTAATTGAGTGTGCCTAAAATACCAGACACACTATACGAAGATGCGATATTCAATAAATATATTGTTCCATTTAGTTTTATGTTCCTACAGTAACATTTCAATAATATTATCATATTTAATATTAAAGTTAAAAATTAAAATAAATTTTGAATTTTCCAACCTGGTAATCAGTAATCTGCAGACCACCACTTTAAAAACCATTGGTTTATTAGATTACAAATTTGAGCTTAAGTGAAGTTAAATAAAAATCTATAAAATATAAAATTCACATAATCAAAATAAAATAAAGCACTAATAAATTTGAAATTAATATTATTAAATAAAAATTACTGCTATTCATTTAGGCTAATACTAATTTGTGTGGATTAGTACCAATGAGTCGCACACGTGTGGGTACGCAGGCGCGAGGCGATGTTTTGTGGTAATTTAATTTTTTTGATTTTTTGATTAATTGATTTTCTGGAAGTTTCAAACTTTTCTTTAATAGGTTTTATTGGCGAATTTTGGAAAATAAAGTTTTTCTTGTTTTGTTTTAAAATTGCTATGGTGGCTCGAAGATATGATAATCCAACAACTATGTTTTCTCCGGACGATAGTCTATATTCAGCTGGGTACGAAGGATATTTCATGTGCAGTGGCTGGAATTAGATGCTAATATTTTGTCAGATCAGATGAAATTAGAAGCCCAACATTATTTACTAACTTTTCAAGAGCCAATTCCAATTGATCAATTAGCTACACAGATTTGTGATTTAATTCATGATCATACTATGTACGGTGGTTGTGAGGCGATTTATAGCAGCATGATGAAAGGTGATTTGAATATTCGAAAGAATTTATATACGATGACAATGAGGAATCAGCAATTATTAAATAAAAACTATTGCTATTTATTTAGGGTCATACTAATTGATGAAAACTCTATAATTGCAGTAAAATGATTTTTTGGTGTTTTTATAAAATTTAAGAATTTCCAAGTTGAACTGCCAAGTGTGAATAATCTCATCCCAAATATAAATTCCCAACAAAATAATAATTTAATGCTTTAGCTTCAATAACAATTTCTATTTTTCAAAACTTTAAAATTGTCTTTCATGAAAAATAATTTGTAGACAAATTTTATTTTATCATTAAATTTCAATATCTTTCGATATTTATTAATATAATTAGTTAATTAAATTAATTTCTTTTTCATATTTGAAGACACAAATCTATGACTGTATTCCGTAATGTATTGGCCACTTTCCGTTAATTGAGAAAAATTGTTTATTCTAAGATCAGGAAATCTTTGAGGATTTATTTTATGTGGGAAACTGAGATCTGAACTTTCGAATTTATGATATCTTTCACGATTCTCAGTAATATATTCCATAACGGGAAATTTTAATTGTCAATTTTCAATTTTTGAAACAATTAATAAATTTAAATTATTTAATCTATAATTTTAAATTAATCTCTGATAAAACATGTAAATTTAGGACACCTATTGTCACAAATTAAGTCATAATTTTAAAGACTAATAGAAATAGGGCCTGATTATCCCATTGTCATAATCGGTACTGTGTCTAGGGTAATGTATTTTTTAGGTCATACTTTCCGAAAGAATTAAAAACATGCAGTCACGTATGGATGGTCAAAGAATCAAGGTCCTCCCTTCAACCAATATATGAAGGACCCTTCAAGGTCATTAGTCGCAGTGAAGATTTCAAAACATATCAAATTGAACAAAATTCAAAGATAGTCAGAGTCTCAGTTGACAGACTGAAAGCCGCATTTTCAAGCTAAGATACTCCATAATCTACGTTGGGGGTTTATGTAGCCATCCAAATATTAAATATAAACTGTTTAATATTAGGATAGTTTGTTTAAATATTCAAACATTATTATTAAAATATATTTTGAAATGTCAGCGTGTTCTTCTCCCAACAATGGTGTCAGAAGTGGGATTGATGAAAACAGTCACATCAGAACCAAGATCCCGCAGTATTTTGAAAATGCTGTAACTTGGTTTGCTCAAGTAGATGCTGCATTTCAAATGGCAAACATCAAAAGTGAAAAAACAAAATACTTGCATCTTTTGACCAGTCTTCCACCAAGAATATTAGAAGAATATTCAGATGCATTGAAACCGAACAGTCAGAACCCATACTCTCTGCTCAAGGAAACAATCATCAAAGAAACAGCGGAGTCGACTTCAGAAGCTGCAACAAAGATTTTCCAAAGACAAGAATTGGGAGATAGGAAACCAACACAACTACTTAGAGAATTGAAGAAGAATTTTAAAATACTAGAACCAGATGCCGACGCATCAAAGAGCAACATCTTACGGCATCAATTTATTAAAAGTATGCCAAATCAAATTCAACATTTTCTGATATCGAGCAACGCTGATCTGGACGAACTAGCAGCAATTGCCAACACCCACACGTCACTAAACCAATGCCAAGGACTCAACGCAGTTTCCAACAGCAACGAAGAGTACCGAAATACAATTCAGAAGATGCAAGAAGAAATCAATGTCCTCAAACAAGTTCACCACAGACAAAGTGACAACTCCGAACTTTGCTACTATCACAAACGATTTGGCAGGCGAGCCATGAAGTGCCAAAAACCCTGCTCATGGAAAGAAACTCAAACGTCGGGAAAAGCCAACGGATCTCAGTAAGTCCGGCGACTGGGATCCTAAGTGTACAATCAATGCCGTTAACAATCAAATCAATCTTCACAGTGCCAGCAAAACATATGAGTAATTGTTTTTACTTTCTAATTGATTCAGGTGCAGATGTGAGCGTGCTACCATCGAAACATTTCTCTGCAGATTCCGGGACACCCAAAAATCACCTGATATCAGCGAACAACTCAACAATTACTGTATTCGGCCAAAAACGAATACAATTAACCATCGAAGGACTATCAGGTCAATTCGAGTGGATATTTACAGTTGCCGACGTCAACAGGCCGATCCTCGGAGCCGATTTTCTTGCACATTATGACATACTAACAGACTGTAAAAGAGCTCAAATCAGAAGAGGATCTCAAATCGTAACGGGGAATGTCAACAAAACACTCCAATCTATTTGTCCTATGACTGACATCGCACTGAGAATCGACACCACTGGCCCCCCTATTGCACAGAGAGCACGTCGACTGGGTGGAACAATTCTCAAATCCGTTCGACAAGAATTTGACATACTATTAAAGAAAAATATCATTCGTGAGAGCAAAAGTGAATGGGCATCTCCTCTAGTAATTGTCAAAAAGAAAGATGGGACTCACCGTCCTTGTGGCGACTACAGACTACTTAATGCTGTAACAAAAGCAGATAGGTACCCATTACCCAGAATCTCAGATATTCTAGATCAAATTGGAAAAAGTGCAATTTTCTCAACATTTGATCTTGAAAAAGCTTATCATCAAATACCAATACGGACCGATGACATCAATAAAACTGCAGTCATCACGCCATTTGGACTTTATGAATACACAATGATGCCTTTCGGTCTAAAGAATGCCTCACAAACCTTCCAAAGACACATAGACAAAATTCTCCGACCATACAGGGAATTCACTCTCTCCTACATTGACGATATAATTGTATTCTCCAGAAACATGGAAGATCATCAGAAACATCTGGACATAGTAAGGAATCTGCTTAAAGACCACTCATTAAAGATAAAGGAGGAAAAATGCTCAATTGCTCAGAAAGAGGTCAATTTTCTTGGATTCAACATATCGTTTTCGGGAATAAGACCAAATCCTGCAAAAGTTCAAGCACTAATCACGTATATTAAACCGAACAATGCTAAGGGTCTTAGACGGTTCATTGGAGCAGTCACGTTCTACCAATGGATGATACCAAACTTATCAGAAACAATGGCACCATTGCACGACATGGTGTCAAGAAGTTCAAAAAATAAATCTAGTCTGACATGGACAGAGACAGAGTCGAGGGCATTTGAAGACTCCAAACAGAAACTAATAAATATAACCAAAGTCATTTCCCCAGACTTCGACAGAAAGTTCATTCTGTGTACTGATGCGTCAAACATAGGAGTCGCTGCCAGTCTTAACCATGAACGGTGCGATGGAAGCCTTCAACCAATATCATTTTTCTCAAGGAAACTCAGCTCAACAGAACAAAAATATTCAACATTTGACAGAGAGCTGCTTGCAGTTTACCTGTCCGTTAAAAACTTTAAGCACTACCTGGAATCAAACGAATTCTGTCTAAAAACTGATCATAAGCCGCTCATTCACATGAGTTCGATGAAAAACCCTTCAAATCGCCAATGGCGATGGATCAACTACATTTACCAGTTTAACTTCAACATTCATCACATAAGAGGTCAAGACAATCAAGTTGCTGACTTTCTATCGCGACAAATGGAGACAGAACCTCAAGGAGCCATAGTTAATAATATCAAGCTAACAGAATTAATCATCCAACAAAAAGACGAATCCTTTATTAAATCACTGAAATCAACGACCTTGAAGCTACAGGAAACTGAAAATGGCGTTCTTGTTGATGTCAACAACAACATCGTCAGGATAATTCTACCCGAAGTCTTCAGACGGCTAGAATTCAACCGTCTACATAACATGTGCCACCCTGGGGCAAATGCGACGATCAAAATGATTAAACAGAAATATGTTTGGCCAAAAATGAGAAGTCAGATACGTAAATGGTGTAAAGAATGCGAGTCATGCCAAAAGAACAAGATAAATAGACATACTAAATCAAAACTAGGACAACTACCAGACAGAGGTAAATTTAAAATAATTCATATTGACATAGTAGGTCCATTGCCCTCAGTCAACAACAAAAGGTTTCTTTTGACAATCATTGACAGATTCTCCTCATGGCCGGAAGCCTTTGCAATAAATGAAATAAACAGCTCAAGCATAGTTAATATACTCGAAAAAGAATGGATTCCTCGATATGGAGCGCCAGAAATTGTCATTACTGACAATGGCAGACAATTTGTCTCATCAACTTTCAAGGAGCTGTGCTCAAAATATGCCATCGAACATCGACATACAACTGCATACCATCCTCAATGTAATGGCAAAATCGAAAGATGGCACAGAACATTAAAAGCAGCTCTTCGAACACATTCCGACAATGCCAATAGAAGTTGGGCTAACGACATACCGGTAGTTATGCTTGGCTTAAGAAACGTCACATCAGAAGAAACCGGTCTATCACCAATGCAAGCGGTTTTTGGAACCGATTCCAGAATGCCAGGTGACATCGTACTAAAAAAATTGAAGAAACGCAAATGCAACGAAAGGTCATACTTTCCGAAAGAATTAAAAACATGCAGTCACGTATGGATGGTCAAAGAATCAAGGTCCTCCCTTCAACCAATATATGAAGGACCCTTCAAGGTCATTAGTCGCAGTGAAGATTTCAAAACATATCAAATTGAACAAAATTCAAAGATAGTCAGAGTCTCAGTTGACAGACTGAAAGCCGCATTTTCAAGCTAAGATACTCCATAATCTACGTTGGGGGTTTATGTAGCCATCCAAATATTAAATATAAACTGTTTAATATTAGGATAGTTTGTTTAAATATTCAAACATTATTATTAAAATATATTTTGAAATGTCAGCGTGTTCTTCTCCCAACAAACTCTATACACTAAATCATATATAAAATAATCAACAGTAATCAGTAATCAAAAGTAATCCACATTTCTTCAGTGTAATTTATCAAATAATATTTTAAATAAATTTAATTTAATTTGTTAAATTAGATAGAAATCCAAAACAATTTTTAATAAAATGCAATAGATAATTAGAAAGGTTTTGTCTAATTAAGTAAAATGTATTGTCTAAATTTAATAAAAATAACAAGGTTTCAATGAAAATCACATTAAACGAAAGAACATTGGTATAAAATTGTCGACTCAGTCACTTAAAAATAATACAACACCATGTAAAATAAATATAAATGATCAAAATTTAAGGGAAATAATCGAAATTTATAAAATTATTTCAAAATTACAATGAAACACATAAAAATCATATATAGACAGCAATAAATTCCAATTTTTGTTCACAAAAGATCTGATTAACTTTTTTCTTTGAATTGATAACTAACAACTAGTTAACATTTTCATTAGCAGACTAATAAATTATTAATAACTAACCAACTAAATATTGATAAAACTTAAATAAGTACATATTTTTATAAGGTTTTATATTATGAGTATTGGTAAGGAATAGATACACTAGACAGGGATCGGCAGCCTTTTAGATGTGGTGTGCCAAGCCACTCTGACAATTAATTCTTTTTACAAATAAGTAATTGTATATGTCTGTCACATTAAATAATACTGTGGCCGGACAATATGTCATGGACAAAATGTCATGGTATAAATGTTGTTGATAATATACCATTGCGACATGTTGAGTGTGATCAGTACCTTTGCGACCAATACCCATAGGGGGACAATATATTTTGTCGGATAAACTCTGAGTATGTATATTTTGTCCGGTGACATTTTGTCCTAGAACCAATAATACAATATTAACATCCATAGAATAAACAATCGTCCGATGAGAAATTTGACGTGCACTAATTATCTTTTGACTTTCAGCTTATTGACATTTGACTTGAGCCATTCTTTCTTTTAAACTTTAAAATTCAAATCTTGTTCAAAAAAATATTATTTTAAAACAATCATTTTAAACGAATTCCATAAACAATTCCAATGCATTCTTTAAAAAAAGAACAATTCCATATCTGTGTGTGCACACCATTACGAAAAACCAATTTAACAACACCGCGCACACAGACGCGAGACCGAAATCGACTGAAACAATTAGTAAAATTATTCATTATTTGAATAAAATACGGAAAATGATTGTAAAATAAGAAGTACTTGTAAATATTTAAATTAGATTATTTAAAAGTCTATAGATATTATGAAATGGCATATAGTGAGCAAAATGGACGAAAACGACTAGCGATTAATTAAGTAAATTTTAATACATAATAAATATCAACTTTGTTTTAATAATAGACATTTAATTTAAAAAAAATATTTTTCAATATCATCAATTTCTTAATTACAGGCATTTTTATAAAATTCAACTATTTATCTAATTTATCTATTTTAATTATAGAAAATGAGTTATGAAAATGATGAATATTGTTCTGATGAAGATAATGATTTATATGTTATTTGTCATTAACAAGTAATTTTATTAATTATGTAATATGTTTAGGGTAATATGTCATCAGAACAAAAAGAAGCTGGTTTACGGCTTGTTAGAGCTGTTAAGGAAAATGATCCGATAGACATTGAATATAACAAAGCTGGACCTTTTATTCCAGATGAAGTATATAAAATTTAAATGAAAAATTATAATATGTTTAAACGAAAGATTGGGCAAACTCCTTTGCATTATGCAGCTGAAAATGGAAATTTGTCTGTTGTTCAATATCTTTTAAAACAATTCCCCGAAGTCCATGTAGATCACACAACTGCTGCAGGTAGAACATCATTACAAATCGCTTGTTGCAATGGACATTTGGATTTGGTAAAGTTTTTTGTAGAAAATGAAGCTAGTATCAATTTAAAAGACATGCTTGGTTACAATTCATTATTATGGGCAGTTGAAAAATGTCACATTTCAATTATAACTGTAAAAATCTTTTTGTTGTAATGGACAATAATTACTTTTATTAAATAGTTCTTGTTAAATGAAACTGATGTTGATCTTTCCATAATAAATAATTGGGAAGAAGATGTTTTTGAGCTGGCAAGAGAGTCCGGTGATCCCCAAATTATAGAATTATTTGAAAGATTGGCTGATAATTATTGATTTGGAAATAAATTTGTTTTTATTTTTGATTTAAAAATTATTGTAAATTTAAAATTGATTTATATATGACATATGATTAGCGAGTCAAAGGAACATTCGATTGTTATTTCCCTTGCCCTGAGTTCAGTACTAAAAATGATTATATTTTGTATATTCGGAACAGGATTTTTCATATAAAAATTTATAAATAAACTTCCAGTTTTTATCTCTATATTTGAATTTTACATTTAGCTAATAGAATTAATCTTAAATCTTTTACTTGGACTCCGAACTACCAATAACGAGGTTGTAATGATAATGGCATTATGAAATTCATTTGTTGACTTGTTCCTTTTGATTAATAATTTTCTGTTTTGACATAATTTTACTATTCAATTGCTCAATCTCTCCACCCGTTTTCAAGATTCAAACTCAGATTGTTAATCATTTATTGATTTTCGTATAATTTATATTTGTGTTTTACATGTCTAATAGTAAACTTTTTATTAACTGTTTTCCTTATATTTTTTTCATGTTATCAACTCCATCACTGACCACTTTTTTAAATCTCTTTCATTTGGTTTTCATTCAATTTTTATGTTTAAATTAATTTTACAACTCTAACAATTGTCAATATTCACCTTTATTAAAATTCATGGTCAATTTATTAAACATTTTATATTATTGGAAAAAATCGCCCTTTCTGTAAAGCAACAAAATTATTTGTTAAAAATTAAAATTGCAATCAACTATATATATAAATTGATGAAGAGTTGTTTAAATCAATTCGCCCAATGGGTCACAAAAATGTTGGGCTTCCAAAAAGATGGCGTACCTATGAGACCTGTTTTATCCATGATTGGCACTGCCCAGTATAAAATTGCCAAACTTTTGGATGGATTATTAATTCGAATTCGAATGTAAAGATAGTTTTGAATTTGTTTGATTGACAAAGTGTGGATGAAGTTATGGTTTCGTTTGATGTTTGTAGTCTGCACTAATGTACCATTGGTTGAAACAATTGAATTATGCTGCTTGTTATGTAATGAAAACATTTCTGAACATCATATTTTGGATGGAAGAGCATTTCGTGAACTTCTGTATTTACTACTTCAAAATTCAATTTCGTTTCAATAATGAATGGTATCAACAAATAGATGGAGAATGCTATAGGTTCTCCTTTAGCACCAACGATGGCTTCAATTTTTTTAGCAAGCCTTGAAAAGAAAATTGCATCTTTCCAATGTATGAAACCCAGTGTTTATAAATGATATGTGGATGATATTTTTCTTATATTTGAAAATCCGTTTTTGCACTATACGAATTGTTTATAAATAAACATTCTTTTCACATGTGAAACGGAGAAAAAATCATCACTTGCTTTCCTGGATCTGATAATACAACGCAAAGAGAAACACTATGAGACAGAGATTTATAGAAAACCAACTGATACTGGTCTCTATACTTCATCCGAAAGTTTTTGTGAATTCAATTATAAAAGAAATATGGTGAAGGAGTTGATTTATCGTTCATAGTCTTTGTCTTCTACTTTTGAAAATTCAGTAAAAAGTGTCGAGAAATTGGTTGAATTGTTAATGAAGAACGGTTATTCAAAATCCTTTTTATTAATTATGATGAAAGAGACTGTTGACAAATTTATTAAAAATCTTAAGGATCCATGTTTGAGAAAATCTGGGTGTGATGTTGTTGAGGTGTGTGAGTCTGATGAGTTAAATAAATTAAATAGTGTGAACAAGGATGATGAGCCTAAATTTGTGTTAGTATTACACTACTGAGAAGGTTTTAAGGATTATAAAGTGAAGATAAAAAAGCAGTTAGGGAATTTAAGCTATAGGATAGTGTCAACTTCATGGAAAGTATGCAGTATGTTTATTAATAAGTCTAAAACTCCGGTCGAATTGTGTTCCAATCTTGTTTATCAGTTTACATGTAATGAGTGCAATGCTACATACATTGGAGAGACTTCCCGGCATCTCTGCATTCGAGCTCGAGAACATTATAGACCGAAGGCTTTGACCCATATTAATGAACACAATAAGGGCTGCAAGAGTAAAATAGGTATGTCTGATTTTAAAATTTAATAAAAAATTTCGATAATTATTGGGAACCTGTAATTCGTGAAGCGTTATTGATAAAGTCATTGAATCCGAAAATGATTGTGCAGAATGCAGTGAATACTTGTATTTTAAATGTTTTTAAATAATTTTTTAAATATTGCATGTATTGATTGTTGTTTGTTGAATTAATTAATTTATAAAAAAATTTTAAATTATTAAATTAAATTATAAAGGTTAAAAAAAATTTTTAGAAATAATATATAATTTTAATTATGATTTTTAAAAAACGAAATGTTTCTATTAAATAATAAAAAAATTTTATATAGTGAATAAAATTAATAAATTTGTTTAAAATCCTTAATTTATATAGTTATTATATCCCACCTAATGATGACAGGAAAACTGTCGAAATATATCGTAAAAAGAATGTTTGATTGACGTTTTCTTATAATTAAATAATTGCCATGTATGTTTAACTACTTATATAAATAAACATAATAAAAACCCCGATTTCATCGTATATAAAAATAATATAAGAAAAATTCACATCAAATAGCTTTAATCAAAATATTAAATATTTTTTTAAGATTTGTAAAAATAATTAAAATAAGTGAAGGATGAAATCAAGCTAAAAAATCAAAATCGAGTTTGAGGACAGGCATGATTATATTGAGAACAATGGTGAAGCTTATGTCGCTGAGTTCTGCAATTTCTCCCGTAATAACAATTTGGTCTCGAAGAAACTTCTCTGGGAAGATCAGATTTCGGAATGGAAACAAAATATTCATAAACTATATCCAACAGACCATTTTTAGCACATTTTAAACAAACATAACTTGATTCCCATAATGAGTTGTTCAGAATTATTTCTCCATTTGCTAATTTATCGAAACATTGGGAATACATATCAGCCACTGTTAGATTTTTGCGGTTCAAATAATTCTAAACCGTTTAATGCTGACAATAATAATAAAATGTCCAAACCTACTCGTAGAACATTTGTTTCGTAAAAGTTATCAACGATAAACTGCGGGACTCTGCTTAAGTCGTTCAGATTTGAATTAAATATAAAGTCTAAATTTTACATTAATTTATTGCATATTTTATACATTTACTGTAAATTATAAAATAGTCAAAAACATATCAAATGTACAGTGGCGTAACTAGTGGACGCAGGAACCTGCGTTGCGGGGGCCCACCAGCTATAGGGGGCCCAAAATTATTACTAAAAAAATATTTACAATCATTTTCTGAAACTTTTTCCCGCAGTTATATTTGCCTACAAACATAAAACTATCATTGAATAGCGACTGCTGTGAATAACTATGTATTAAACTTTAACCGAAAAATTTAAGTGGAAATATTTTACATTGCGCGGGGGGCCCAAATTTTGAAGTTCCGCCACTGCAAATGTAATTTTTTCGAAAAATAAATGATGAATAAATAAAAATATTAACCTATAGTCTAAATAAAAATAAAAGAAATTGAAAATGAAAAACGATCAATGATGAAAAATAGAGTTGTCAACTAAATAAAATATAATTACTGAGATTTAAACTTTCAAACTTGATTTGGTTTTCTATAATCAATATTTGTCTTTTATTTATATAATTAAGTTGTCTGTGGGCTCTTGTCGATTTGAACTTACTGTTGGGTTAAAAGTCAGCATTGATTTTGTTTTTCACAAATGCTATTCTCTGTTCATTCATTTTATTTTTTATATTTTTATTTATTTGTTGTATTTTCCACTTGTTTGTCTTACTTAGATTTTTTTGCGTTTTTTCAAGGATATATCCTAAATTTAGAAAAACAATAATTAGTTTCTTAGTTTTTGCCCAACAATATTATATTAAATTATATTTAAATATTTTAAATTAAAGTAATTACATTTATGACCAATAGTTGCATCAATATTAATAATTTCCATGCCTCATTTGTTAAAATTTCCAGAAAAAATGAGAATTTAAAATTGTAATAAATAAATGTTTTAAGAAGACTTTGAGTTTAAATACCTTTAATTAAACTTTGTCAGATTTTTCTACAATTTAAGATTTTGTTACCACTTGTATTGAAATTATAATTATTATTATAAGTATTACCACTGCCTTATTAATTAGGATTTAGTAGTATAAAATTTTTAAATTTCATAAAAAATTTTGGTTATGAATTATATTCGTTGAAAATTTTTCAACGTAAGTGAATTATAATATTAAAAATTGATACTATGATATTCATAATAAATATTGCGTTATAGACAAACATACCTAGAGAATTGTATAATGTGATTATAATAATAATAATAATAATAATAATAATAATAATAATAATAATAATAATAATAATAATAATAATAATAATAATAATATTAATAATAATTGTAGTGTACGGTTACATTATATAATTTTTGGTAATAAAGTAATTCTGAATAGGAATTATCAATAAAAAATTAATAACTTCAAAAATACTAATCCAGAGTACATATCAACAGAAACGTTAGAAGAAAGTCGATATGAAAATATCCCGAAGAGTAATCATAAAAAAATAATATCCAATCTCATTAAATTAGAATATTATCTAATGCCAATTGAAATGACCTCAATGTTATCGAGGTTTACGTTAAGGTCAGTGGAGATAATTTAGGACACTATCGATTGTGTTGGATACCCGGGAAGGGAGAAAATTAAAAATAGCATACGATCATTCTAGCCGCTCAGTATACCCTCCCAGTATAACCACGATAACTTTGTCGATTTCCCTCATGTGTGCCCGTGGTGATGTCACACGTTGGTGCTGCGCACATGGGTCGGAAGTTGCTAACAGGTGAGCCCCTACCTTAGGACTACTCTTAGCTAACTCGCGGTTCGGGTTCCAAGGTGCCATAGAAGGACTTACCCGCATTTATATACTCAACTTGGCCCTGCCCTGGTCCAAATGGATGACCTTACTATATTCCTGCACTGTCAGACACTCATTCATGAAATATGGATTGCATCATAATCTCAGACTAATAAGATTCTGCTACGTTCTTCTCTCATCTGTGGCGGGGAGAACCACATACCCTCATATAGATTTATACGCTTTTTTAATGCCCCGATGTAGAGATGTAATTTCTCGATGTCTGCATTCTTGTCTGAACAAGAGAAACACGGGCGAAGGTCCATGCTATTGATAGTAGGTGGAGCCATCTAGATATAAGGAAATTCCTATTATAGTCAGAAGTAATCGTTTATATATCATTAACAGATTCATCATGTGATTGATGTAGTGTCCTCAACCGTTTCACTCAGTGACCCTCAGCGGATCCTTGACCCCTCACAGACATTTAAAACCTTATTTACCCCAAGCACTCATGTTCAATCGGCTCACTTCATGCAAACCAAGAGAAAACGGGAATCGTTAACAATCCATTTGCTATATTTTCAGTATCATACAATTTTTTAGGTTTGACAATCATTATTTAATCTATTCCTCAATTCTATATGCATATGTTTTCCACTTGCTTTGTATTATTACTAACTATGAACGGTATTGGACTCATTTGATTTTTTTTAATCTATTGAGAGTTGTACATTATTTATGTTAAATGGAATTAGTGAGATTTTTCCGATGCCCTCAACACTGTATTACACGGAAATAGATATATTAAAGACTTTGCCAACATTAATTATTGTTATAAAATTATTAGATAATTTTTCAAATTGCCACCGTATGGCTGTCAAGGAGATCCTGACTATACTCGATTACGTCATGACATTATTACCTATCTGGTGCATGCAAGTGGGAATTTATTAAAATGCGTTGAGATGCGATTGTTGCAGGCATTAATAAAAAAAAAAAATCAAATTTTATTTTAATAAATGCGTGCATACATGCACGCCATTCTGCTGAAGGGGAGAACTTCTCACCCTTAAGGTTCTGTAGCTTCTATTCTTTACTACTCACTCATTCGACAACTATGGGAATTATCATCGTATAAAATATCGGGGCATCGCCGTCTCTTACGTGCACGCAGTCTAGATGCTACTATACTCTGGTTTGTATTACGACTAAACCGGCACACTCACTATGCTAGAGCAAATTTGCCTGTGTGTGTTGCTATATTTGCCTGACATTACACCAAACGCCACTGAGATGCATTTCCTATAATATAACAAAAAAATCAATAATCTTACATTATAGAAACATACATACTTACTTTGATTTTACGTTGATGTGTTCATTTAGAGTGCAGTCAGATATATCTTATACTATAGAAATCTGAAAAGTGGAAGAAAAATAAAAAACTGCACACAAACACAACACATACTAAAAAACACATACAAACTTTTGATTCATCGAAATGCACCGCTGAGATACATTTCTATAATAATTCTATTTTAGACAATTTTTGGATAAAAAAAGATCGCTGAAAATTTTTTAAAAATATATTTTTAATGAAATTTCAAGAGCAGATGAATTTTGTTCAATGTCTTTTCAATCCATATTTGCTTTCCTGAAAGAAGCTCTTCATATTGAGCTCAGAAAAATAATTACAAAAATTATTTTATTTTTATTATTTGGGGATTTTTCCCAAAATGTTTTAGAAAAGTACATATTCTTGGTAATTCATTTATTTAATTATAATTAAAAACATATCTAACTCACATTTTTTCGAAAATATTCCAAAATACTTGTCATAAAATATCAAAAATCCCTGAAAATTAATTAAAAATAATTTATAATTATAATGTTGACTAAAAGTAAAATTTAAGAACTTGAATAATGATCTCATATCTATATGGATCAAAATTCAAGACTTAAACTTTACTTAAAATTAAATATCTTACCTGAAAGCCATTTCTAAAATGGCTAAAATTAATTTCCAAAAAACATTCCAAAGCAATTCAGTAAATGATAAATATAAATTAATTAATACAGTAAATTGTACAGTAAATTGGTGAGAAAAATTGTTCTACACGCCAACCACCACTATAGAGAATGTATCTCAGTGGTGTTTGGTGTATGCTTACCATCAATAATAGATTGTGTTGACAGTTGCTTATCGTTTTATCAGTTGAAAATTTATTTTGGTGACTATGTTTTCCCAACCAGTGTTTATTCTCGATAATCGCCGACAATATCGTCTCTACGGGGGTCGTTTCTCAGCAATCTGTACGCTGGATATTTTCTCAGAAAACTTCTTATCCGCCGACTACAGCTAATTCCCGGCAGAACAAAACTGAAAGATAACTCCTTAAAATCGCCGACAGCAGATTTCCCTCAGGACTGTAGTAAGTATTGGTGTTAATTATCGGAGAATATTTAGATTTCTATCTAGATTGACTTGTTATCGGTGATGGTTGCTGTCAAAATCGATTATCGAGTCCGCTCCGAGCCTGCAGATGGATGAACTTATGGATTTAATCGCCACCGCCCTTACAATGTGAAGTTTTTAGAAATGTCTCCAAATCATGATGTTTAATACGAAAGATGTTGGAATTACTCGCGAATCACGATTGTAACAATATCTCCTGCTGAATGTTCTGACAGTCAGGCTTCGCAAGAAAAGATTTTTCAGTTCTATATTGATTGTCGCAAACGTCAAGACTGGGTGCAATGTCAGTTACAGTGTAAATCATGTTTCTCGTGGAATTTAGTCATCTTCAAAGCTATTGGAAATTTCAGGTTCTGCTGACAGAAATGATGAAATAAAATCCTAACGATCGCGCTTGATGAAGAAAAATCATTGCCTATTATTATTATTTCTCACAGAGTTTCTTCACCCCTCACAACCCACCCAAGAACAGTACGCATTGCTGCCCACCACTCTTGGACCGTCATGAAGGACAAATCGACCCAATTCATCTCCATTCAGTGAACATCGGTACCAAATAAATGTATCAATAAAAAGATAATTGAATAAATAAATAAAAATTTACTTGGCGACCATGTCACGTGGGTTCCAGGTGTGATGACTCATTATCTCCAATCGTTTTCACGTAATACTCGATCATCATTCAAAATCTCACAAGCCTTTATTATGGCTACCACCGCTTGATACCATGATTTTGATTCTCATACGTTTCGAAATTTCTCTGAAGCATATTTGTAGTTCGTCCTCATCACACCCGAAGCTCCCAGATGGCATCGTCGCCAGCACCATGAAGAAGAAGTGTCTTTGTTTGAAATAAAGTTTATTAAAATTAAATTGTTTATTTATTATTATTCAAAAATAACATATTCAATCATACGTCTATAAAATGAAACATAAACCCTACCGAAATCTTTCCTGTGGGTGCTAAAAATCAAATCGAAGGTGTTGAAAAATTGTTAGCAATGAGTTTTTGGCTTTTAGTTAGAATCCTCGTCCCGTTAATTGAAAATAGCTATAATCTTGATTTTCTATTTACTCTGAGTCTAGCTAGGTCCTGATCTGTGATCTGTAGTGCTGAAATGTTCTGAAATGTTTTTTGTTAAAGTGGTGTATCATACTCGTAAAATTTTACCTGAAATGTTTTTTGTTAAAGTGGTGATCCACTGATTTTATGTATCCCTTATATAGTATTTTTCGTCCAATCAGGACGCAGTTAGGTTGTGTTTTTATTATTTATTATTATTTTTATGGTTTTTATTGTTATATAATGAATTTTAATGGCCTTATTTTATTTTTATTATTATTTTATTATTTTCTTAATGTTGGTCACTTTTCCTTATTTTTCTTATGGGTTTATTGTTGTTTCCTGGTAATATAATTTTTTGTTTTAAATTACTATATAATTTTACTAACGGATTGTTTTATTTTTTATATCTTATTCCTTTAATTTTCTATTTATTTTTTTAATTTTTGTTACTCTATTTCTTTTTTATCGGTTATATGTACTAGGTAGCTTATTTTTGTCTTATTCTTATTTTTGGAGATTTTATTATTTTATTATTTGTTCCTATTTCTTTAATTGAAATTTGTTTGGTTTTTCAACATGTTCTTGAGGTTTTGGGTTAAAATTATTTTTGTCTTATTTTATTTATTTCGTGGAGTTCTTTTCTCACCTTCGATTCACTTTCAACACCCTCAAGATTTGGCCCAACAATTGAAATAAGATCGAGTTTGATTGTAATCCACAAAACCTTACCGACAAAATAAAGTATCTTTAACTGACTACAAGATACGAGAAGAGTAGACAGAAAATCGAAATATTTAGCCCTATAACTGAAGATTTGCCAGCCGGACAATAAAGCATTTTTTTAAAATAAAATTGTAAATATCATTATTGTTGTTGTACATTATTTATTATCCTACATATAAGCACCCCGGCTGTCCCGCCACAATTTCTAAAGGAGACTACCGAGCTCTACAGATTCTCCACAAAGAAAAAACCACAATAATAATAATAACAATTATTATTATTATTTATAGATAACAATAGAATTAATATGAAGTAGACAACAATACTTTTAAATTGAAATAAACATCCCATGATGCATTCGCTGCAGCTGCCTAATAGAAGGAAGCAAAATTTATCGTTGCAAATTTGACAATTTATTGGAGGAAAATTGCCATCATTTGCAATGATTGGGATGTTGCGAGAGCAACAAGTGCATTGAGTATGATTAGTAGAAGTATTACAAGAATAATCTAGAACTAAAATGAAATTTTGTCATAACTTATAAATATTTACTTAATCCATTTATTATGACTTCTTCATTAAAACGATTACCGGGAAAGTTACAGAACGGGCAGTTATTTCTGTATTAAAATTAAGAAAAATAAGCAATTTTTTATTATTTAGAAATATTATTAAATTAAAATAATAACAAAACTACAAATAAAATTCCCGATTTCGTTTTACATAATAAATTATATATTTTTACAAATTTTTGGTATTTTATCGAAATTAACAAGCTATGAGATATATTGATTGGGTCTACGACAAAAGGCCGACATGGACAAAAGGACGACAAACAAAAGGCCGACAAAGCAATAATAAAAAAAACACCCAAGTAATTAAACCGGATACAGATCTTAGACCTTAGCGTGCCATGGAGATTATAAAATTAAGTTTTACCAAGTAGACTAGATTAGAGAATGCGCATATATCATTGATTGAAGTCAAACTGTACTAGAAAGTTAACTGATGACGTCATAGATGCATTGACACAGAAAAACTTATAATTTGGATTAGATTTGACATGAAACATGAATTTAAAGAAAAAATACTGGCACTGGTTCCATTGAAAAATACAATACGGAGCGAAGATATATAAATAAAGTGCTGAAGGAGTGTTTAATAAGAAATTGCATTGATAAGAAGCAGCTCTTATCTGTTAACACGGATGGTAACCCAGCAATGGTAGGACGGAAAGTTGGCTTGATTGGTCAGCTTATGACTGATAAAAATTTTTCAAGTTTCCAAGCATACCATCGTAAGGCTAGATTCTAGATTCTAAACTCACCAGCAATCCCTTTGTTCAAAATTGAAAGATGAACTGAAAAATGTAATTGATATTGTTGTAAATATTGTAAACTTTATTTGAGCAAATCCTTTAAATTAGTGTAAGTTAGAGACTGTTAAGAGTATGAAAGTAATTATGGTGATTTGTTTCTTCATACTGATTTGTGTCGCTGATTACAGGAGGTACTGACTAGACTCTAGATTTAAATTGAAGATTTTCTTCATCTCTAACGTCAAGGAAGTTGTTCAACTATTTGGAAATGCCAGAGTTTATTGTAAGTTAGCATTTCATTTGACAACACAGATGTTCCTTTCTGGTACGCTCGATTGACACTAATTCAAAGTTTTCTTTGTTACTCTCGGTAAATTTCTCGTTTACGTTTCTTCGACCAACTGGCAATTCTGTTTTCCTGCCAGTCGCTTTTATATCCATCTCTTAATTTGATTTCGCGTTGTTAAATTAGTTATGATCCAATTTCCCCGGGTTTCCTCTTGTCGCTTTGAGTAATTTGCCCGTCTCTTTTGACGGCTTACCCCAATTCGATTTTGAGTAGGCTAATCTAGTTGTCTCTGACAATTCAGGTTCTCTCACATCGCTCGGGTTCTCCATTAGTTAATTAATTTTCTGTATTTTGTAATTTATTCCTTCTAGGGACCCCCACTGATTTTATTTTATTATAGTTGAATTCGTCTCATTATTCGGCATCCGCCCATACTAGTTTCCCCCAGAAAATATTCATTAAATTTTTTTTTGATATTTTTAATTCATATTTTGTACTTCAAATTATTATTGTGAATTTGGTGTTTTTATTGATTTTTAACCTCATTTTTGTACCTCTCTTGTTGAACCCCAACATATCTCCACATTTAATTTAGATTCGTCCTCTAATCTGCATGTATATAATAATTCCCATTTACCATAACAATAATAATTAATTTATGGTAACTAAAAAGTTTAAGAATTTTATGAATCCCCTAATAAAAATAAATAGTAATAATATGTAATTGTAGGGTTTTCAGTTAATTTAAGTCGGTTACCTCTGACTCCTCGTGTCCTTTTAATCAAAACAATAAACGACCCAACGTATATTTGTATCACAAAAATATATTCTTTTCTCAACAATAAACAATCAATAATCACAGTTAAGTTTGACCGATTCTCCGCTCGGTGTTGATGCTTTGATAAAGATAATATCCACCTTTTATTTCCGTAGGTTCTCTTGACCAGCGTTTCCTTCTTCTCTTTGATTTGATCCTTTTTCACCCTTTTCGTATTCTTATTCTATATCTTCTTTTCCCTAATCTCCTTAATTCGTTTTTACCTTTAACCTACTCTCGTTTCTTCTTACCCTAGCTGAGGCAAAATGCCGATTTTCTCTGATTTTACCATTCCTTATATACTCTTCGAAATCGAGATGACAAATGGTTATTGCCGAGCCAATCTCTCACTTGACATTCAACTCCACATATCTGCTTCGGCTGTCATCCATAATGGTCCAACGAACAAAGATAATTAATGGCCCGCCCGGCATTTCTGCACGCAGTATCTTCTCCTTGTTCTTTTCCAATTAATCATTATGTCACGCTAATGGGCCCAAATCTTCCTTCTGTTTACTTTTCTTCTTGTTTACCCAGCTCGGGTTTCCTTCATCTCTCGGGTTCTCCATTGGTTCGGGTTTCCCATTAGTTCGGGTTTACTATTAGCCAATTAATTAATTAATTAACGTTTTCTGTTTTTACACATTTGAATGCTTTTCGACCCTTCCTAACCATTTTCTGATAAATCCCTCATCATCATCTTGTTGGCCGTTAGCTGATCGATACCTGTCCCGTTTTCCCAATTTGATTTCGATGATTTTACAATTTAATGATTTTTCTCGGATTTCCGGATTCTTGCCTTTCGCAATTGCTTTTACCATTTTCTAATACTACTTCCATCATACTTTCCTTTACTATCAATTCTGTGCATGATCACATTTTTATTTGTCTTTTTTCTTCACTTACTTTTTATTTAAATTTTCAACCTAATTTCATTTAAATTTATTTTAATTTACGGACCTCAACATATCTCCCCCCTTAAAAAATTTTTTTCGTCCTCGAAATTTATGTTTTGCTGTGTAAAATTTAATTTGTATCTGATGAAATAAATTTTTATTATGAAATAAATGTTTTAATGTATAAAATTTTAATTTGTATCTTATGAAAAAAAAACATTAATTGATAAAATTAGTTATATCTAAATTATCGAGGCATGAAAATTTTTATTAATAAATCTAGTTTATTTTTTTCAGATCAATTTTTTATTAATAAATCTAATTCATTTTCCTTTAATTAGTAAAAATTTTTATTAATAAATCTAATTTATTTCTCTTATAAAAACAATCAATTGATGAAATATCCCAATTATATCCAAATAACCGAGATATGAAAAAATAAATTAAATGGTTATAGCAACGGATTCAAATTCCAAGAAAAATAGAACTCTCATTGGATAAATTAAATTATAGATGTTTTCCAAACCAATTTTAACTTACAAATGTGCGGTTGTGTGTAAATGTGAAGTATTACTTCTTTTAAAATTTCTGGTTTCCTCTTAATACAGTTAATCCTCTTAATCGCAGTTAGGTGTATGATAGGAAGGCAAAAAATCTCTCACCGGTTTGGCCAATAGGAATGAAGATCATTTCATACAATAAATGATGAATTTCTCGACAAATGGAGCATTTTAGACTGAACAGACACTCTATTCCTGTCCGGATTATACTCGTAAGTCAGACGCAATTGAAAAGCATATTACTTTAAGAAAACTGTTGGGTTTTTGTGCAAGTCGATATCACGGTCTGACTCCTTTGTGTTCTTTATCAAAATCAAGATAACCCAACACAATAATTTTATTCAAGACTAATACAAGTACACTGGTTGATTACACTCTTTATTGAACAATTTCAATCTTTAATAACTCTGATCTGCACTTTTCAATGATACAATAAATCTCAAATTATCACAACTGCTAAATCCTTTTACTCACTCGTTTAATCCTACTAACTTTTCTTCGACCAACTGGCAATTATGTTTCTTTGCTGGTTCCTTTTATACTTGACCCGTCAATTGATTTTAATTCGTCAAGCCC
This sequence comes from Schmidtea polychroa, assembly GCA_959609185.1. Taxonomy (NCBI): domain Eukaryota; kingdom Metazoa; phylum Platyhelminthes; order Tricladida; family Dugesiidae; genus Schmidtea; species Schmidtea polychroa. The sequence continues at coordinate 24,560 of CAUHTR010007702.1, forward strand.
TTCGTATCAAATTTCCCGGGCTTCCTCCTATCTCTTTCTCTCATTGTCCTAATTTAATTTTCGTCGACCGATCTAATTTCCCCTTTGATCTACCATTTAGGCTCTCCCATGACGCTAGGGCTTTCCATTATCTCGGGCTTCCCATTATCTCGGGTTCTCCATTAGCTCGGGTTTCCCATTAGCTCGGGTTCTCCATTAGCTCGGGTTTCCCATTAGCTCGGGCTTCCCATTAGTTAATTAATTTTTAATTAATTTTTGTTTTTTGTAATTTATTCTTTCTAGGGACCCCCATTGATTTTATTTTATTATATTTGAACTCGTCTCATAATTTGGCATCCGCCCATACCAGTTTCCCCGAAATTATTCAATTTTTGTTTTTTTGATTATTTTAATTAATATCTTTGTATTTTACATTTATTATTATGAATTTGATGTTTTCATTGATTTTCACCTCAATTTTGTATCTCTTTTATTGAACCCCAACATATCTCCCCCCCTTTAATATAGATTCGTCCTCGAATCTGTACATTTCTTATAGTTGAAATAATAACAATAATAGTAGTAATACTAATAACAATAACAATAATAATAATGATAACAATAATAATAATAACAATAATAATAACAATAATGATAATAGTAAATTAATAAATATTTAATTTTTCTGAATTCTAAAAAGTAGTGGATAAACCACCCTCAAGCCCTCAACCCCCCTGGAACTAGTGCATTCCAAGCTCATATTTAGAGTAAAAAGACCCTAAATCCTTTCATTTTTAAGCCTTTTATTCATTTATTTTAAAAACATAAATTCTCATATGTTCTCACACTTTTCAACCTCATATCCTTCAAAACAAGAAGAAAAAAGGGCAATGGAATGGAAAAGCACAGCTCCAAGTCGGGTTTCGGGCTTGAGGGTGGTTTATCCACTACTTGTAAGAATAGCAATCCTGGCGAATGCCGTCTTGGCGAATGCCAGTTTGGCAGTTTGCCGTCTTGGCGAATGCCAGTTTGGCAGTTTGCCGTCTTGGTGAATGCCGTCCTGGCAAGCTGTCGTCTTGGTAGTTTGATAGATAAAAAAATGTATTCTATAAAAATGAATGCTATAAAATGTATACTATAAAATGAATAATATAAATCTCAAAATTCAAGAAAGAAATAAATTAAATCTTGATTATAATAAAGAATTTACTCATGAAATCAAGAAAAATGATATTTTAAAAATCTCTCCAACTTCAGGATCCATAGCAAACTTAAATCGTAGAGGTGATGTAGTTTTTCAAAGTCTTCAAACATCAAATCCTATAGATATTTGTAATGCAAAATTATATTACAAAATAGAATTAGAAATTGAAGAAAATAAAAAAACAACCTTGGAAAATAATTTCTTTCCAAATTTATTCTCCAACATGAGATTAAAACTAGGATCATCAGAAATTGAAACTGTCTTACACCCAGGGGTATATTCCACAATGTTAAATTTTATTTTAACAAGTGAAGATTATAAAAATGAATATGGTGAATTAACAGGTTGGATTCCTGATGTTAATAAAGGGGATTTAGATAAAGATGGTTTAGATATAAATTATGCTTATTATAAAAGAGCTGAACTTTACAAGTCTAATAAATTTGAAGGTTATTTTGAATTAAAACATTTATTTGGATTCCTTCAAAATTATAATCGTGTACTGCATAATGTTTTTATAGAACTCATCTGTAATCGAGTAGAAACTGATAAATTAATATTCTATGGGGAAGCAAAGGCTAAATTAAAATTATCTACACTTGAATTACATATACCTGAATGGACATTAAACCCACGTTCTGAAATCAATCTCCTTGAAAGATTAAATTCTAATAAATCTATATATGTAAATTATTTAAATAGAATCTGTAGTGAATTCAGTATGACAGAAGGCGTAACCTATTCTATAAAGGTTGCAAATCTTGCTTACCGTCCAAGATACATCTTGATAGGATTTAAAGACGGAGATCCTTCATTTGAAAAAAATAATAATCTATTTGTTCAAAAGATTGCTGGTGATAAATTAAAATCAATTCAAGTTCAATTAAATAATTCTTATAATCCTATAAATCGAATGGAATTTAATATTGAAAATAATGAAAACATATTCCCATATCTAAATTATATTGAAACATGTTATGATTTCAAGGTCGAACCACAATTAAGTCTAGAAGATTTCAAAAATTTATATTCTATATTTTGTATAAATGTATCAGACCAAGATGATCGATTGGCTATAAATAATGTTGATGTTACACTTCATATAACAAAGGATTCTAATTTTAAAGCTAAAGTATATACATTAATATTAGAAGAAAAGAAAATAGAAATGAAGTTGTATGCTGGAAAGATTTCAATTATTGAAAATGTACGAGGAGACTCGTGAAACTAACAATCATTCGTATCCTTAAAAATCTCTAAATAAAATGTCTTTCTATTGTGAAAGTTGTAACTCTCAAGTTAAAAAACAACATAAAGCAAGACATTTAAAAACTAAAAAACATTTGAGTATTCTGAGAGGAAGGAGTCAGGGCTCAGTAATTGATTCCTCTGGTGGAGATCTTCAATCTTCAAAAGTAATGTCCAGTATTTTTAAACCCTTTACAACTGAAAAATATCCTGGTGAAAGACATCTCTTTAAGCATAATTATACAGGACCTGGAACTCGTTTAGATATTCGTCTTGATGAAAATAATAATCCTAAGCCCGGAGAAGAACCAGTGAATAGAGTTGATCGAGCTGCTCTTTCTCATGATATTGCTTATAATTCTGAAGACATTAGAGACAGACACCTTGCAGATGTTAATTTAATACATGATTTAAATAATATCCAGAATCCATCAAGAGGAGAAAAGATTCAAAGGGCTTTAGTTAAATTGGCAATGAAGGCTAAGATTTTTATTGGGAAGGGAATACAAAGTCAGGAAGAAGATTCCCGGAGGTTGGATTCCCATTGGGTTATGGATCTTCTTCATATGCCTTGTAAATCAACTTCTGGGGAATCCAATACTGGAGATAAAATAATTTTAATCGATATAGATCTTGATTCAAGAGATGTATTTGCAAAAGCAATAAAAAATAAAAAAGAAATTCCAGAAGCTCTTGAAGAAATATTTGAGACAACACAAAGAGTTCCAAATTATTTATCATTAGTTGATTCCTCAGTATTGGATTCCATCAGAGAGGAATTCCTATCCCTCGATATTGATTCTGAGGATGTTATACTAAAAGCAATCAGCAAACAAGAAAAAAGAATTATTAAAGAAGTAGTAGAAAATATAAAAAATAAATTTTGGGAACACTTCTCTTCTACTAGAAAACAAATATGGGACAACAAGTTACTTGACTCAGTAGTCATTAGACTTCGTAAGGAACTGCGTGTTGAAGTCCTCAGTAGTCATTAGACTTCGTAAGGAACTGCGTATCAAAAATAGTATTCCTAATTTCTCCAGCTTCTCGATCTAAATAAATATAATTATATTTTTGTTTCCAATGATTATCAACACCCATATCAAACATAGTCTTGTCAGGTATTACTCCAGAAAATAAGTCATTATAAATCATATTCTTATCACGTCGATCTAATTTAAAAAATATGAAACAATTGGAATTATTTCTTATAGAGTTTTTATCCAAGGCATAATAAGTTTGGGATATATAAATTACATTACAATTATTATGACGGCCTCTTGTAAAGTAACTCTTTTGAATCTCTTGATTTTTCATGTTGACAACATCATCAAATATAACTAGATTCTTTTTATCTTTAGGAAGTAAATCGCAATGCAAAACATCTTCAGGCTTATTAGAGAATAAAACATTGATCTTCTCAGGATCATTAGTTGGATTCCCAAAATTGAACTTATCAGGACAAGCATTCTCAGAATGACTTTCAGAATTGAACTTATCAGTAGTTGTATTCTCAATATACCAATCAATAATATCTGAAGGTGTAAAAACTTCTTCAGGATAAGTATCTTGATTTTTAAAAATATCAATTAATGATTCTTTACTTAAATTATTTTCAAAGCCATATTTCAAAAGTTGTAATTCCGGTTGATTTATGGTTGTAGAATAAAAGATTAAATTATTATAATCTAAAAAGCCCTCTTCAAGCAACATTTTTAAAAGAAGTACATTCTTTCCACAACCTGAGGAACCTATAATTAATAATCTAAAATTATTAGGAAATACTTTATTATTAAAAAAAGGTTTGTGTCTAATTAAAATAGGATTCCAAGAATCCGGAGGTTTTCGATTATCCATTTTTATTTCTTTTAAAATGGCTTCGGAGGAAGAAAGCCTAAGAGAATTAATAAATTCAAATAAAAATAAATCAGTAGTAATCAATGGTAAGAAATATTTTATTGGAAAACATGTAAAAGAACAAGTAAAAGAAAAACTAAAGGAGGGTGGTTTTCTTCCTTTGGCTGCTTTAATACATGCAATCATTGCTGGCATAACTGGGGCTACAGGAATCTCTGCAGGCATAGCAAAGACCGTAAGCAATTCAAGAGAAGCAAGAAATAAAGAATTAGAAAAAGAAAAACTAGAAACTGAGATTAAGAAATTAAAGTCGGAAGGGACTTCGTCCAAGGGTCTAACGTCCAAGGGTCTAACGTCCAAGGGTGCTGCACTTTATCTTGATCCTTATAAAGGACGTGGTTTAAATGATTTTTTAAAAAATCAAATTTTAACATCTGAATCTTTATCATCAAAAGATAAAGAGAGTTTTAAAAAAATATGTAAATCTTTAAAGAATGGATGTCTTTGTAAAACTAAAGATGGAAAGGGTTTATATTTAAAACCTTGGAGGGAATAAGATCTTTCAGACCCTGTCCATTTTATTACTTCTAAAATGGTATACGAAGAAAGATTAGCACTTTTAAAAAAATTAGAAAGAGAACAAGATAAATATAATAAAAAAACTATAAATCAAAATATTGAATCCTTAGTATTAAATGAAGTATTAACTAAAGAACAAGAACCAATGATTAAAGCTATAGAAAAACTAAACCCCAAAGATTTTGGACTTGATGAGCAAGATGATGATGATGCATACGGAGTTTCACATATAAACATACAGCCATATATATTTAATCCTATAATTACTCAAAGTGTATTAAGTCTTACAATCATACCAAAATTTATTATTAATCCAAATAATGGATTTCAAATATTAACAATTCATAATCATAACTTTATATTATATAGGGAATCCAATACTGATGAAGAAGCATATCTTAGATCCCAAAATATTTATAACCATCAATATGTAATTTTTAGATTTACATTTAATTTTTCAGAATTAGTTTGTGGACGTATTCCAGAAGATAGTACTCTTTTAGAATGTGAAGGTTATATGAAATTAATAGATGTATCACAAGGAAGTTATATTGCTCCACACATTAAAGATCTAAGGAAATTTATAGACGATAAATTTTATGAGAATAAGAAGTTAATAGAGTTAAGTGATAAAGAATTAACTGATAGATATTTAGCTAATAAGAATAAGAATACGAAGTCTAATGATAAGAATACGAAGTCTAATGATAAGAATTTAGGAGATGGGACAGGGGAATCCAATGCTGCTAGTAAGACTTTATTATCTCGAGTAGATTTGGATAAACAAGGAGAAGGTCTTAAGGATAGTTCCTTACGGAGTCTAATGACTATCAACCCCATAAACCTTTTTATTGAATTAAGAAAATTTTTATCAGCAAGGAAAGCAGGTCATAATAATTTAGATTCTGACATTTTAAAGATTTCAAAAAAATTATTAAAACAAGGAATGATTTCAAAAGATAAATTTATCAAGTATACAAAATCTTCGAAGTATACAAAATCTTCGAAGTCAGGAGTCAGGGCTATAAATACAAAGTCCTTAAAGTTTTAATTATTAAATCCTACAAAATGAATCCTTCAATATTAGATTTTTTAAAAACATTTGGAATAAATGCAAAAACAAATTTTGATTTAAAAGATTATGCTAGAGAGTTAAATTTAAAAATTAAAATATTAATGAATGATGAATTATTTAAAATTAAAAGTTCCACGAAGAATATAATAATCAATTATCAAAACTCAGATGAAAAAGGGTCTCATTGGGTTTGTATTTTCAAATCTAAGAATTCAGGGTCAGGGCCAAGGGAATCCAATACTGCTCCTATCTACTTTGATTCTTTTGGAATTAAACCTACTAAAGAAGTTGAAGATTATCTCTCGGAACGACCTTCGGAGGATGGGAGTCAGGACTATATTTTTAATTCTTTACAAGTTCAACCTTGGAATACTAAAATATGTGGCATCCTAAGTTTATATGTTTTGTATAGATTAAACCAGGAGAATACACAAGATTTTAAATCTATAATCCAAGAAATTTATAATGATTTAAAATCTCTATTATCAGAATTTAATGATATAATCCCTAAAGAAATGGAGCTTCGCAACCCTTCGGAGGATAATTTAAAAAAAATGGTAAACATTATGTCAGATAAATATTCAAGAACTTTATCTGTAAATTCAAAAGAATCAGACTTTACTATAAACTTTCAAGATTCAATTAAATTAGATCAAGATTTAAATTATGAATTAGGACTCCTATGGTTTTGTGCTTATAATACTATTTTTAATATAACTAAAGATAATAACATATTTTATTATATAAGCCCAAAATCTACAGATAAGATTATAATAACAATCGAACCCGGAGCCTATGAGATAAAAGATTTAAATAATATAATTTCTAAAAAAACAAATATTGAAATTAAAATAGATTTACCAACTTCAAAATGTATAATGACTTTAAAGAATATAGGAATTCATTTTAAAAATAATAGTTTCTTTAGAACAATTTTAGGATTTACAGGAAATGATTACAACATACCTGTAGTTGAGAAAGAATATATTGTAACATCAGAAAATATTATAAAAATAATAAATACAAACACCATAAATATTCATTGTGATTGCATAACAGGTTCTTATAATAATGGCATGGTAACAAATATTTTGTATTCCTTTCCCTCAAACACAGTTCCCATGGGATATAAAATAGTTGAAAGAATGAATCCTCCAAATTATTTACCTTTATGTAAAAAATACATAATGGATATTAATTTTAAAATTCTTAATCAAGAAGGAGAATTGATTGATTTTAATGGAGAAGAGATTTCAATGTATTTACATTTGAAACAGGTCTGAAAGGACACGAAGTGCATACACAAAAGGGAGAAGGTCTAACGAAGTCCGAAGGAAGGGAGAAGGTCTAAAAGGGAGAGAAAGGGAGAAGGACTAAAAGGGAGAAGGGCTAAAAGGGAGAGAAAGGGAGAAGGACTAAAAGGGTGAGGACTAAAAGGGAGAGAAAGGGGGAGGACTAAAAGGGAGAAGTACTAAAAGGGGGAGACATTAAGTAATTTAATCCCTAAATAAATGAGTTCTTATATTCCATGTAATAAAGGTGGAGGAACAATGGGAATGGATACAGACTCCGTAGTAGACTCCGTATTAACTTTAACAGAAAATAAATATATTAATGAAAGAGGTGATTCAATGAAGGGAGACTTAAGTATGAATGCACATAGGATAAGGGAAGTCTCTAATCCAATTGAAGATACTGATGCTACTAATCGAGCTTTCGTTATAAGTTGTGTAAGGAAAGAAATGAGTGAATTAAGAAAATATGTGGAAAATCAACGTATTGAGCTTTTAAAGTTTATAGGAGACTCTAAAGGAAAAGAGAGTCGTAAGATTGATGAAGAGATTAATGTGGTTGTTGAAGCAAATAGGATGGTAAAAAATTTATATGATCGAGTTTTAGTCCTTGAATCTTATATTAACCCCACTTATAGTTTTAGATTAAAAATTGCAGTTGTTCGTGCTGAAAAGGGTCATGGTGAAAAGGCTTATGATGGAACTTTAGAGAAGCTTCCTTTTGAAACAATAAATATTAAAACTAAATATTGGTGTGTTGTTATGGTTGTAAAAATTATTGATCCTTTTTTCTATTTATTTTATACAGATGGTGATTCAATGAAGTGGTTTGTAAAATCAGATTATAATAGTAGATTTGAAAAGGAAGATGTTATAATAGTTAGTTATGATTCAAAAACTGGTTCCGCTACTGTTAATCTATTTGCATATTTTGATCATATAGTTAAAAGTAAGAATATTATATTTCCTAGTCCTCTTGTAGAATATATAGATTTAATATTTTATGAAAAAAAGGCTGACACTACTGAGCTTTATAGAGCACTAAGAATTTTATATCACCGTATTTATAGGAATCGGAAAGATGCAAGAATCTTACTTTTAAAGAAATAAGAATTAATGATATAAGAATTTAATGATATAAGAATTAATGATATAAGAATTTAATGATATAAGAATTTAATGATATAAGAATTTAATACTATAAAAATGGAGGATCAAGAAGTAAGAATTTATCCAACATTGAATCCCTCTGGCCTTGTGGTCCCGACCCTTCCCTCTGCATTGAATCCCTCCGGCCTTGTGGCCCCGACCCTTCCATCCTCATCTATTGCTTCCGGCCTTGTGCCATCCTCACCTATTGCTTCCGCTCCCTCAGAACTTGAAGTCATGAGAGTAAAAGAATTTAAATCTGAAAGCTTACATTTAAAGGATTTACTTAAGCATTATAAAAAAATTAAAAACAGATGGAATAAGGGTGATACAATTTTAAAAATTATAGGTATATCTTTAGGATTTACATCTGCAATATTGACAATAATTCTTCCTGTGACCTTGCCACTTTTAACAGTAGTTCCTGTAGTACTTGGAAGTATTTCTGTTGCTGATGGATTTCTAACCGAGATAGTTTCAATTTCTTATACTTCAAAAAAGAAAAGCTTATATCGAGAAGTATGTCAAAGTATAGAATTAGGAATTTCAAAATTATATTTATTCCAATTGAAGGCTTTAGAAGATGGCATACTTACAGATGAAGAAATAATGAAATCAAACCAAATAATTCAAGATATAAAAAATGAAGTTATAAGATTAAAGACTGAAGGCAAAGGGAAACATATAACAAAAAAGATTCAAAGAGAAAAATGGTTGAAAGACTCTTATTAATAAAACTTCGTAGTATTCATAGACTTACTACTTAAATCCTTAAATTCTTACTAATAAAATGGATGCCTTTTTGAAAAAAGTAGATCAGGTTGCAATCGTTGATACTTCAAAATTAAACATGTTTTTATTAAAAGAAAAAGCTTTAGAGTTTACAAAACTTTTAAGCGAGAATCCTAATTTTACTCAAGGAAAAATTTGTAAGATCTTAGGTACTTCAGATTCTACAATGAGAAGAATAAGAAATGATTTAGGAATGCCTTCACCTTTTAGATATGGTACAAGTAAGAGTAAAAAGAAATCTGCGAATAAAAAGACAAAAGATGAGCCTAAAGCAAATATCTTGGAAGGGAAATCTTTTTATTGTACAGATTGTTCAAAGGTTTTTAAATCTAGAAAATCTTCAGAGAATCATGTTTGCAAAGGGAAAGATACTTTAGCTTCTGGAGGGCATTCTGGGGATCCAGCCTCCGGGGTTTTTAGTATCTTTAATACGAAGTCTAATGACGAAGTCACAAGGAAGGATGTAAGAGGGAAGGAGTCAGGGCCAGGGCCAAGAGAATCCAATACTGCTAAGAATTCAGGGTCAGGGCCAAGGGAATCCAATGCTGTTAATAAGAATTTAGGACGGAAAGGGGCTGACGCAGGGCCAAGGGAATCCAATTTAATTAATAAGAATTTAAGGGAAAGCAATACTGGGAAGTCAACTGATGAGGAATCTGACTCTGGGGAATCCAATGATGAAAGTAAAAAAAAATGAATCAAATTTTAGGATCTTCAGGAGTTATGAAATTCTAAAATCCTGAGGATTCATAGTTAGAAAATGGATTACAACTCGGTCATAAAATTAATTAATGAAGAACCTGAAATGAAAAATGAATGTCTAAAAATTATGACAAATTTTAATAAACAAAGTACTGCTACCCAAATTGATTATGCTCGAGAATCTATAGTCTTTCGTAAAGGACAAGAAGAAATAATAAAGAGATTAATGAATAAAACTGTTGATCTTTGTGTTGAAAATGAGGGATTAAAGAAAGAGAAAGAATATTTATTACAAAGTGCTGACAAAAGTTATATGCATATAATTTTAAATGATTCTAATTCTGGAGGACCGGTAGGCCATTCCGGGAATCCAACCTCCGAAGGTCATTCCGGGAATCCAACCTCTGAAGACCATTCCGAAGGCAGTTCCGAGCGAAATAAGATAATAATGATGAAACTCGAGGAATTATTACGTAGACCAATACCAAAGATATTATAACAAGAGAAATAATAAGTAAAAATATTATTTTTCTAAGTCTAGAAAGTTTTAAGCCATAGTCTTTAATTATTTTATGAATAACAATATGTAATTCTTTACCTTTTTCTACAAGTTCTTCAACTTTTGAACATCTTAAATTAATCACCGACATTTTAAAGAATTAAAAAATGAGATTCAGTCATGACTGAAGGTCAACTAATTCTGAGGAAAGCAATACCAATAAAATAATTTTATAAATAAATGAGTCCTAATTCTGGGAATCCAAATGATTCAATTCCTGAGGATTCAATTCCTGAGGATCCAATTCCTGAGGATCAAAATAATGAGGACTTTCAGAATGACTTTCAGAATGACCTTCAGGCTAACATCAATTATCTCCTGAATGATCCAGCCTTTCGTCTCAGAATTTACAGTTTAAAAGAAATGAAAAATGATTATATGAAGAAATCTTTAGAAGAAAAGGATAAATTTTTTATGGATTTATTGGTTGATTTTGGTGAATTAAAATTTAAAGCGGATAGTTATGAATCAGTGGTTAAAACCTATACAACTGAAGAATATTATTCAAGGATACACGAAAAAATAGTAGCTGGACAAAGGACCGTTGCAGTTTGTTTTAATTCTGATGCCTTTGAAAATGAGAGCACACTGATTCATAGCCTTAATATAAATGAATTCCCTTAAATTCTTATAGACTTCATACTAGTAGCATTGGATTCCCTTCGGCCCTGACTCCTTCCCTCATAAATTCTTAATAAATGATATAGACTTTAGCCCTGACCCCCTTGTGACTTCGTCCTTCGTAGCCCTGACTTCGTCCTTGTGCCCTCTCTAGTTGTGGAACTTCGTATTCGTAACCCTTGACTCTATAATACTTTGTAACTGAGTTTTATTATAATTAAATTCTTCAGGACTTAAATTTTTTATATATTCATTTTCAATATTGAAACATTTTTTCTCTATGCTTATTGCATTTTTAAATTGACAATATAAAGGCATATAAACAAGGAAATCAAATTGTGGTGGTCTTTTAGGATAAATGATCTCAACCCTATAAATATCAAGATCAGTAAGTTTTAAATCATAGATTTTATTTATTTTATCAAGATTTTTTATTATTGGAATTAAATCATTTCCAATTGGGAGAGTTGTTTTCATGTCAGACAAGATGAATCTTTTATCATCATAATTTGATAATGATATCTTTGATGCCTCTTGTATGTACATGTTATGCTTCTCAGATTTAAGTTGATTAATCTCTTCCATTTTATCTTGATGACCTTCTTTTATACAATCTTTATAATCTTGATGACTGATGTTCTTGGATACTGCTCTTTGTATGCCTTTACATTTGTTATCCTTGCTGATCTTTAGCCCCGGCCCTAGCCCTGACTCCTTCCCTTTGCATGCATTCGTTCCTCTTGGTATTATTGGTCGAGAAAATGTATGATACTTTATTTCTGGATTGCTTAGCATTAGACTTTGTATAGTTTCTTTAGTAAGAGCATTCTTTTCCATTAGATTCTGTATTAAATCCATAGTTTCTTTAGTTAATGAATCCCCATCGGCGATTATAACTGTTTGTAGTTCTGTTTTTGGTTTTTGCATCAAATTATGAGAATATTGTTTAGATCTAATATGTATGGCATTTTTTATTATCGCATTTGGTCTTTCATCTTTGAAGGCATAGAGCTCTCCAGATTGATTTATTAGTTTTGAAAGCACAGGATCATTAGCTATTTCTTCTTTCACATCTTTAGAATACACTATGAAAATGAAACTATCTGTATCCATTGCACAGAGATGAGCTCGTTCTTTAAAACATGGTGATATGGCATAGTAATAGCCCTTGTACATTTGTAATTTAGAAAGCTCCAAGATTGCAAAACCCATAGCGATTGGTTTATTATAAGTTTTTTCATTATTTTTTATTTCAATTGCAACTAGATTCTTTGAGAATACTTCAGCATTTTTAAATGTAGGCTTCCCAAGCATTCGATTATATCTTGCAAAGTCTTTAGGACTATTTGTTAGGAGTTCTATTCTTGTATACTTGTCCACATTTTCCATGGTCTTGCCAAAGACTGAATTGTTTTTAAGTTTACAAATGACATCGTTAAAATTATCTCCAGCATCCTTTGCTTCTTTTCTTTTCTCGATATTTTCCTCGATGTATTCTAGCATAAATGGTTCTTGTTTGAATTTTATAATACTATGAACCTTTTTCAAACGCATGCCAAGTGAAAGATAAAGTCGAAGATTGAGATAATGAGTGAGATAATAAGTTCGATCAGTTTGATCACATAAAAGTTTTGTATTTGGTGTTACATGTTTTCCAATTTGCCAATCTGAAAGTTCTTTGGAATCAATCTTTCTTTTTTCTGGAGCCAGTGGAAAAAATCTAGTTCTGGATTTTATTTCATCAGAATATTCGAGATCACATTCTATGCTATAACCATAATCAGAATCTTTAGGGGTTAAAAGTATTTCTTTTATAAGGGCATATAGATGGCTATCAGCATTCAGAAGAGGGGCATTCAGGACTTCAACCCAGGAGAACTCGCCAATTGGTAGATAAAGTTTCATTGTTCCTCCATATAAAGCATTTGCATCGACATAAAGTACTTCACATGGATTAGTTAGGCCTTGCATTATTAATTCAAAATCTTCTTGAGTTTTTATTTCTATATAGTCTGCACTTGGATCGTCCTTAAAATATTCATTAATAAGAGTTGTAGAATTAATTGTACTTATTTCTCTGTCCCCCATTACAGAAGAAATACCACCTCTAATATTTTGTTTAAATAGATTAAACATGTCAGGATCACTTATTAATTCTATTTTCTTATTCTTAGAATCAGAGCTCCATTTATTATATAACATTGTATCCCAAGATAAAGCTGGAAGAGTTATATAATTATAAGGTACTAAATCAAATGCCTTGCAGAATGTTGAGAAACAATCTGTTAGGATATAAACATCAAGAGATAAATACATGTCAGTATAATCTCCTAAAGTTTTACATTTGAATAAGTCCCACATTTTATTTGCTCTAGCATATTCACTATCTGTAATCCCTGACAATATAAGTTTTGAATAGAAGTGCTCTTTACTTGGAAGACATGTTTCATTATATCTTACAAATGAATTCATGTAGTCATATGGATAGATTCCTTTTGATAGACATCTTGGATATTCTTCTGCTGGAATATTCTTTAAAGCCATGCTGATCGTATATTTAAAATCCTCAGGCTTCATGTTTTTACCAATTGAATCCAGAGACATTTGAAGGAAGTTTAAGGAATCTATAAATTTTAAACAACCATATTGTACACATTTATATTTTTCTTTTGTTAAACCGATTACCTTGAAAGAATTTTTAGCATTTACAGCTAGAGCCTTTATAAATAAATGTAGGTCATATCCAAAAAGATTATGAAATATAACTGGTATAAATTTAGGAGTATGACAATTAAGATTGCAATTTTTATGGGCTGCTCCTCTATAATTATTTTCACTTTTAAAATGATCATGATCGAGGACTTTATTCTCAGAGGTTGGATTCTCAGAATTGCTTTCCTCGGAGAATTTCTGTTTACACATCCAACAGTCTCTAGCATTTTTATATTCTTTTAATTGTTCATCTGAGATATTTAATTTATGATTGGTTTTTAATAGCATAAATAATTCATGTTCTAAATTGTTTATGTCTTCAACAAAATGATTTAAGGCATCTTCTTCAGAAGTTCCTCTGTATGTATATTCGTTGCTTTCTATGAGTTCAGGATAATTACTTTTAAAAAATAGTTTATAGGCTGTTGGTATTTGTTTACTAGTTCTTATTGTATAAGATATTTTATTTTCCCTTAGAAAGTTTTTCATGCTTTGTGATTTAAGAATCTGTGTACTCATTCCTTTTAAATACTCTTCCCAAGGATCTACTAAATTATATTTTTCTATTATTTTAAAATATTCTTTTTCTAAATCAAGTTCTATATTTATTGCTTCAAAGTCTCCATATATTTCACCTAATGATTTTAATAAATTTGAAAAATTTTTAAAATGCATGTCGGTGTCTGTAGGCATTTTAATTAATGATGGTTTATTCTTCTCACATAATCTTTCATGTTTAATTGAGGTATCTTTTGTTGTGGAATAATGTAAACATCTTTTACAAGTTGTTCCACCTCTAGGTAGATCTCTTGAACGCATAAAACTTTGAAAGTTTTTTATTAATACATAATGTTGTTTCCTTTCTAGGTTTGGTAGGTCCTTATCAGAAATTGGATTCCCTTGTATGCCTTCTCCCTCTTCTTCCTCAGTATTGAAGTTTTCACTGAAGACATCAGAGGTTGGATTCCCAGTAAATTCTTCTTCCTCATAATTATCATCATCTGAATTACTTTCGTATGCATAACCATTATTAACTTCTCTATAATCAACCTTGATAAATTCTTCTAATATTAAAAGATATATTTCTCTATCCTTATCTTCTTCAGATAATTCTCTATTTGAAATATAAATTGGAATAATATATTTTCTAAAATCTTCCTTGCTAGTATTGGATTTACCTAAATTCTTATTCTCAGGTGGAGCATATTCATAAATGTTAAATTTAAAATTATTTAATTCTTCAAATTTTGAAATGTATTCAATTTTCATCGGGTGTTCAAATCCATCTGGATATATTAATTCATTTTCGTATTCTTTATATTTGCAAACCCTTTGAGCATTACTTGCTTGTGGATGTAAGTGAGCAAGTATTGACCATTGGAAACATTTGTTATCGGAATTCTTTATATTTAAAACATAATTAGAATTGAATCCTGTAGGAATATAAGATTTAGGATTTGGAGCCGCTGCTCTCCAATATTCCATTTCTATAGATTGGAAGCTATGGAATCTTAAATTTGATTCTCCTAATTCTTGTTCTACTTGTTCTTGTTGTTCTCCCATCTCTTTGCATAGGTCATTGATGATTTTATTTATTGCTTTTGTAGAGAATAAATATTTAAAAATTGATTCAACAATGGAATCCAAAGGAACTGCAACTCCTTGACCTTCCGGTACTTCTCCTCTCCAATATTTTGCAAAGATTCTAACTTTATATTTTATAATATTAAATCTTGATTGACCAAACATTCTTATGGCATTGTCCATTGAATTTTTTATGTTTTGTTTATTTGCTCTTATATATTCTGAGATTATCGAGGTAAACATTTGTTCTCCAAATACATCTATGTGATTAAAGTTGTCCCAATTATAATTTTCTTTTTCAATGTGTTCAGGCTCAATATCAGAATCACTTTCAGACTCAGAGTCAGAATCTCTTTTAGGTATTGCTTGTTTATTTTTTATAGCACATGCTTTTACATGTTTTAAATAATAAGATTTTATTTTAAATTTTGATTTACATATAGGACATTCAAATTTTTCTATATTTTTAGGAATTCCAATACAACTTGGAAAATGTCTATCGAATCCTGAAAGTAAATATCTTACTTTACATTTACTACAGATTTTAGAGTTTGAATTATTTAGTCTATTTGTTTTTAATAAATGTGCTTTTGATTTTTGGTGCGATACTAGAGCTGTTCTGTTTTTAAAAATTTTTCCACAAGGTTCACAACTATAATCATTCATTTTTTAAAAAAATTTTTTTACTGGATACGGTGTTTTTTAAATTTTAAATTTTTTTATATGTTTATCACCAAACTGGCAGCAGGACGGCATTCACCAAGACGGCAAACTGCCAAACTGGCATTCGCCAAGACGGCATTCGCCAGGATTGCTATTCTTACAAGTAGTGGATAAACCACCCTCAAGCCCGAAACCCGACTTGGAGCTGTGCTTTTCCATTCCATTGCCCTTTTTTCTTCTTGTTTTGAAGGATATGAGGTTGAAAAGTGTGAGAACATATGAGAATTTTTGTTTTTAAAATAAATGAATAAAAGCCTTAAAAATGAAAGGATTTAGGGTCTTTTTACTCTAAATATGAGCTTGGAATGCACTAGTTCCAGGGGGGTTGAGGGCTTGAGGGTGGTTTATCCACTACTCTAAAATATGAATTTTAACTCAAAATAAATTCAAGTTCTATTGAAAATAATAAAGTTGAATTGTTTTTAATTTTATAAATTTTTCTTAAAAAAAATCTACATATCATTTTCTAATTAATTTATTCATGGAGCCGATGTAATCGGACTCCTGTCGGTGGATATCGATTTTCAAAGACCGACTAATCTTTTTATCAGATTATTTTTTTCTATTAAAATCGTGGCAGTGGTGTTGACTCTTAATCTGTATGACCAATGCACACAATTGATTGAAATCCTACCAATCCTATCGACGTAGGAAGAAATTATTTTTTTTCAACCAGTTAAAAATTGTATAGAAGTGTACTTATCGATTAGAAATGAAAAATCTATTTATTTATCGAAAGTTTAACGAATTTTTTGATTGTCAATTTACAGATATACAATTGATGCAAATTGGTGGGAAAAAAATGGAAAAATATGTAAATTACAGCAATAATGAACAAAGTGTAATTGAAAATGAATCGCTTGGCGCAATTAATAACATTGAGTTGATGGGTTAGCAAAATATGTTTTATTTATAGATAATTAATTCACTTCCAGAAAATGATGGATTTAAATGGAATGCATTGATTGAGTCTGATTATGAAATAGTTCCGGAAACTGTTTGGAATTTGCTCACTGAAAATTATGGTTGCATCCAATCGGATGTGTCTATTTTTTAACGATTTGTTTATAAAGATTACAACTCATTACAAGTGGAATTATTAATTATAATTTGGCATCCGCCCATACCAGTTTCCCCCGAAATTATTCAATTTTTGTTTTTTTGATTATTTTAATTAATATCTTTGTATTTTACATTTATTATTATGAATTTGGTGTTTTCATTGATTTTCACCTCAATTTTGTATCTCTTTTATTGAACCCCAACAAAACGAGTCGAATTGGATAAGTAAAGTGGTCAATACCCCAACATCAAAACGAGAACCAATTATTCTCAAACAAGGTCGAAGTTCTTGGCCGGTAACGAGCAATGGGAAAAATCATAAAAATATGTATGGAATTATTATTATTAGTTATTAATAGTTAACAACTTTAAAGTTGAGAAACGTGTCGTGGATCAGCCGGTACTGCGGAAAGGTTAACAGATCAAAAATTTACTAGTCCTGGAGCATTTATTTCTCGTCAAAATTCATTCCTTTATCGGTCCGATTCGTTGAATTCTGAAGTTGTTCATTAATATTGTTAAAAATTTTGATATAAACAATCTGTTTGTCAACCTCATGGCTATTATTTTATTTTTTTACACATGAATAATAAAATTTTAATTAATTCCCAGTGATAAATTATTTAACGCACCGAATAAAGTCTGAAAACTGAATGAGAAATTTTGATTTGTATTCCTATGTTGACAATAGTTTACCGAATTTTGTTACGACAGCCCTTATGTCAGTCAGACTTTATTTTATAATTATTGAATTATTTTTCTTGTTAAAAATTTTATTATTACTATCTACAAAAATATTGAAAATTCGAGTTATTATTTTGCGTGTAAATTTTTTTAATAATTTTAATCAATTTTATTTTTTTGTTACGTTATTATTATTTAATGATTTCCTAATTGATTTTTAGGAAAATTTTATTAATTCTTTATTCATTTCTTTATTTTGTTATTTAATTTATTTTAGTTTAAATTTAAATTATTAATTCTTATCTGTAATTCTTATTACTTATTTATTTAATATGGCTAATTTTACTGATAATACTTTTTCAGACGATAACCATCAAAAAGCCGACCCCGACACAATTAATCAGGGCAAATATTGGATCTCAATAATTATTGCTCTATGATATTTATCGAAGTTTATTTTAGATAAAATGTAATTAAGGCAGCTTGCCCAGTAATGATTAAATATGGTAGGAATTTTGAATTAATTCTGTTTATGATTGCACATGATTTTCCTGATTTAGATGGGATATTGGTTTTATATTATTAATTATTTGGTGCTAAAAATATATATGATTTCTAGGATTATTTTGTGAAATCCGAAGCGGGTGATTATTTGACTTGTGGGTTAAGTTTTTTAATTCTTTAATTAAAGATTCATTTGATGTTTTATTACTATTATCATTATCATCATCACTACTAATCTTATTATTATTATTATTATTATTATTATTATTATTATTATTATTATTATTATTATTATTATTATTATTATTATTATTATTATTATTATTATTATTATTATTATTATTAGTCACAATCATATATTCACTCTGGTCCCGACCAACGTTCCCTCTAAGCCAGTGTTTCTCAAACTATGGGTCGCGACCCATTTTTGGGTCGCGAAAGAATTTTTGGTGGGTCGCGATGACTAGAATAACTAGAGTTAAATAGAGTTATTCTCATTAAATAAACATTTATTTTAAAATTAATCTTTGTCATGTGGGTCGCAATAAAATTATTGGCATGAAATGTCAAAAATTTGGGTCGTGATCAAAAAAGTTTGAGAACCACTGCTCTAAGCTGAGCAGCTGAGCGGCCGCTCATCTAAAATTGTAATCCCGCCCAGTCATATAATTTTCCGCTCACCATATATTTATTCTAATTTTTTCCAAATTTTGAAATTATATATTATTATCAAAATATTATGAATTTTTAAGTTTTTTTGAGTTTCTTTTTATTTATAATTTTTAATATATATATTACCTGCTGAATTATGTGTTAAGAAATATTGTTTTTTTAAAATTTTTTTTTTCATTAAAAACTATTTTTTTTCATAAAGTTTGCTCAGTTTGTCTTTTATTAAAAAATAATTGCACACACGAATTTACACATGTCGAGGAAAAATTAGAGGGAACGTTGGTCCCGACGTATATTAAATAATTTATTTATTTA
>CAUHTR010007702.1:43972-56758 GCA_959609185.1 Schmidtea polychroa
TACTGATAAGCAATGTTCCCCCTAAGCTGCGCAGCTGCTAAAAATCATTCGCGCACTGTTTTTCTAAATCCGCGCACTTGTTTTTTTTTTAATTTTTAGAAATATTGTTATAAAAAATTATTTATATTCCTATACAAAGTATATACAACATATTTAAAAAAAAATTAGAAAAACATATTCAAAATTTTGAAAATAAAACCCCATGAAAAAAAAGTTAGTTACTTTCATCAAACTACCGGCTTTCTTTCATATTTACCATAGCAACGGTCGTTTTTTATTTTTGCATTCTTAAATTTCATGGCAATTTATTTTATGCTTTTGTTAGTTATAATATTTTCATTAGTATCTCTGTAACTGTGCAACTAAGTAAATTCGTGTTTGTTCAACTTAAAAAAAACTAATTTGTTTTATAACTGGAGATTGTGGTAAAATTTAAAGTATTTGCAATAATGAAAATAAGTTAATAAATTTCAAATTTCTAGGACAAAAAAAATAAATCCTGAACAAAAATTCAAACAATCTGCTAAATAAAATTATCATATTAATTTTATAATTATAAATTATTCTATATTCAAAAAGAATTATTTCTAAGTTATATTTAATTTATAATAATACTATATTTATTATAGATTATATTAATTAATACAAAACTATCAAACATATTGTCGTTATTTATTCTTTCACTTTGCTCTTGCATGGGTATTTGGAATTAACACCCTTTATCTACCTATACTAGGGTTAGTATTTAGACCTATAGTATAGAAGGTACGACACATATAATTCCAAATGTAAGTATAAATCACATTTTAACATTTCTTTAATTTTTTTTCATAATTCTTATAATAGCTTATTCTTACATATTAATTTATTCTAGTTTATCAAACTTCTTACTAGAAAGAAACCTTTTAATATGTCAAGCTTAAACAAAAAAAGGAAAACATCGTCAATTTTCAAAAAAGAGTGGCTAGATGAGCTGGTTGAAACACAAATGCCAACTTCATCTAATAAAACCATAAAAGTTAAAATTGGAGAAATTTTCATTTACTGTATTGAAAAAGATGAAGTTACGTGTAAATTTTGTTCAGAAGTAAGTGCTCCAGGAGAATTTTCTAGTGGAACAAAATGGAGTGACTGGAAATTCGATTATTTAAAAAGACATTTAAAACAAAAGGTTCATACTGATTCTGTATTTACCATAAAGAATCGAATGGGAGGTGGAATTTTACGTCTTTTAAACGAAACACCAGAAACTTCTAAGAGCAGAGCCGATTTGGCTGAACGCAAGCGATCTGATCGGAATATGGTAAAAATTCTTATTGATAATGTGATACTTGGAATCCAAATAAATACATCTATGCTTTCAATGCAAGCAATACATGAACATATGGCTAAATATGTATCAATTCCTCATTCATGGCGTAGTAAAAATTATGCATATGAATTTGTCGAATGTATAAATTTCATAATAAAACAAAAATTCATTAATGAATTACGTAAATCGAGTTTCCATACACTGACAATAGATGAAAGTACAGATATTTCTGTACAGAAAATATTAATAGTATACATGAAATATCGACCAGAATGTGAATTTGTATACAGAACTGAATTTTGTAGTATTTTAAAAATGACCCTCGTTGTCATTGTCATTATTCTCGTCCCTTGAAGGGGTAGTACTAGCGTAGCTCACCTTTTTCTTCTTTAATATTCGCGCCTTCAGTATCTCCAACTCCTGATATTGATGATGAGTAATGAAGAATCTGGTCAATAATGGTATACAACCAATTACTAGTTTCCACGACCAACCTGTGATCACGTATAACCTGTGTGTTGAAAGGACCTGCGATATTATTACTTTGGTTACTACACATATTACATAAATTCCAATCAATCCGGTGCACGCTTGTCCAATGAATATAAATTTTCCCCAGATCTTTTTCATTGTATTATACGTCACTTTCTTGTAATCATCTGGAGNGAGTAAATTTCACTTTGCCACAATTTTTCCAACGATGTAAAATTTACCAAATATTTTAGTTCTGACAATTCTAAATTTTCCGGTGTCTTTACTTCTAGATGATCTGGCAACGCAATCCACGATTCTGGTGTTAATCTGTATAGTCGTGCCAACAATCGATTGCATTGTAAGACTTTAGGTTTCGTATCGTCTTCTAGTAAGATTCTCCATAAATTGCAACTTTCCATTTAAATTTACTTGTAATTCGTTGTCAGTTTGACTGGTACAGCTTTACATTTATAGCTATATAGTGCTTCACCGAAGATTCTGACAAACACCCCATTCTCTGTAATTAACATTGGTACTACCAAATTAGGATTGGTTATAGCCAATGTAGTCCGGTTTCGGAGTATTTCTTTATTGAAATTGCAATCGTTTATAATAACTTATCAGTACACATTTTCAACGGTATTTTGACCAAAGTGAAATAGATAATCTATCTTGTTTTTGAAGTAATTTGTCAATTTTAGATCCCCGGAATGTATATTTGTTTGAGCCTCTGTAATAACCTTCTGAGATGCATATATACCTTTATAATTCGTCTCATAGACACTTTGTCCACACTTTGTTTTAGTGTCTTTTTTCAGAAATCGCATCCCATCTTCTATCGAGGTTGACATTAATACTGTTGGAGTGTCATTCATCCGTAGTGAGATGATTCTGGTTGTTGTACTAGTTGCTGGATCCATCCTTATCTTTCTAGGATTTCCCATGATCCGCTCTCTCGTTATTTCTTTAAAGTTCATTGACTTCAATTGCACTAAATTGCACCTTTTCGTATCGACATCGTACACTAGGATTGATTTCCTTGTCTGACAAGTAGATTGTTTCATGTTGCAAAATAGATGTGTCTGTAGTTTACCCGTATCGTTATCAAATGACCCATCAAACTCTCTCATTTCGGACATGTACTCTTCCACAACTACGGCTTGGTCAATTATCGTATCGTCTATTTTGTATGGTTCTCCTTGGCAATCGCCAT
Source organism: Schmidtea polychroa (assembly GCA_959609185.1). Taxonomy (NCBI): domain Eukaryota; kingdom Metazoa; phylum Platyhelminthes; order Tricladida; family Dugesiidae; genus Schmidtea; species Schmidtea polychroa. The sequence continues at coordinate 46,972 of CAUHTR010007702.1, forward strand.
TCAACTTTTTTATTCCTCTCGCGGTCACAGTCTCACGGATTTTGTGGTTTAACTTTGCTTGCAATTTAATATCTGCATTGATTTTCAGCTGTCCGGTTTGAAAGGCTGCCAGACAATTTTCTGGACTATTCTGAATCGGGCTATGTAACGACTGCATTTTCACCATAGATGAGTTGCTCCATTTCCCACAATAAAATACAAAAGTGGTTTGTTTGTCTGTACACTCTCTCACCTTTGTTTGTCGAAACCCAGGTTCTTGATACACGTGAAATTTTACGGGATTTGTCACTTTGAACTTTATTGGATATACATCTGGACATTCGGCTACGTCTACTAACGAATATACTCTTCCCATTTCAGTTTGAGAGCAGTCGTATGCCACTAATGAATTCGTAGTGTTTATTATTCCCAATAACACGATAATAGACATCATCAACCATGGAAATGCTAGTTTTCCCTTTTTCTTTACTGTCTCTGTTTTTGGGCTCTCCGCCTTTTGTGTCAAATTTTCCCATCCGCCATTACTTGTTATCCACTTCATCAAATGTTTATTCGTCATTCCAGTGGCTTTCTTTATTAGTGATTTTGAATTGTCAGCATCTAAACAACCATAAATACCAATCTCTAATACTACATAGGCTAGCACTGTCAATATAACTTCTCGATCCAGCGCGGTTCGTGTTAGCTTCTCAATTACCGCTTCCTTACAATATTCCCTTTCTTCATAATTTCTTTTAATTATCGATAGTAATCTCAATTTTAATTCCGTTGCTAATTTCTTAACAAATCTTTCCTCCTCTTCTGGAGTATCATCTTCCTTTTGTTTCAGTTTCATCTACCAAGTACAATTCCGTAACTAAACCTTTTAATACTCGCTCAGTTTCATGATTTAATAAATACATTTTTTGTTGGTTTAGCGCAGAATAGTTAGATGATTATGATGTTGACTTGTCAGGTGTAAAGGTTCCACAAGAAATTGATAAATCAGTCCCTATGTCTATTATGCATATTGTGTCTATACTATCCATAAATTATATTTTGATAAAAAAAATGATAAATTTCGAATATTTAAACAAACTAATTATTTAAATAATTGACAAAACTCTCCCTTCCTTAAAATCTTTGCACTTTCAATCATTTTATTGGTCTTTCTTTTGTTCCATTTCAAAATTGGAGTTCGACTCGATATGTTGATAAAAATTTGAAAATTTATTATTATAATTACAATTAAAATTACTAACATTGAAAATTCGACATCAGGAGAATAATTTGAATTATCCAATTGCGAAAATAAAATATTCTAGTAAAATTAAATACATATTTTATTGTAGATCTAAAAATCTATAACCATATTCTGTGCAACCTCAAAATCTGCCTCTTCCCTTTCTTTACTACTTTGCTTCTTGGCTGAAAAAAATGAAATTATTATAATATAACATACGATACTAGAGAGGACATTTGGCATCAAATAGAAATTGATATCAATTTATAGATGTAAGATATTTACAGAAAAAACGAGCCTGAAAAATGTATAGATGGAGATCGTAGCAATAAAAATGACTCATACTCGAACAACTACAATTTATCAATGGTATTAAGTACAAAAATAAAAGCAAAACGGATCTTGATTAAAGATCTTCTGATTAAACAAGAAAGAAGATGAATATTTTAGGGTTATAAAAGTGTTCAACAAATTTCTTGTCTAATATAGAATTAAAAATATTTAATTAGAATTTTTTAATTTTGAAGTATCTGTATAAGTATAAGTTAAGAAAACGAAATTTGTTTTACTCTGTCAGAGTTTTGAAAAATTGTCAAAGTCGTGATTTCACCGATCGAATATCGACCAATGAAAAAATTCCTTTTTTTGCAAATAAAATCCAACATTGAAAAGTAATAATAATAATAATAATAATAATAATAATAATAATAATAATAATAATAATAATAATAATAAACACAAATTTGTAATTGAATATTTCACTCACATAAGAATTTACGCAGATTGTTTAAAATTACCATGATCTTGTGATGGTTCTGACCGGTGAACATGATTTATTAATGATTTATATAATTATTTAAGTGCAGTAAGCAATTTTAGATGCTGTAGTAACATAATACATAATTTTTTATAATAATATAGAATTTTATAATAATGTTAGAGTTTTATGATAATAATAATAAGATTTCATGATCCTGATAATAATGTTAATTTTATATATAAAAATAAGATGATAATAATATTTATTCATTATTTTATTTAAATTGTTGGGTCATTGGGTCGTTGGTGAAATTTAAATTTAATGAATTGTTTCTCTGACTCCAAGCGTGCTTTTCGTTGACCCACAAATAACAATTAATCTCTTAAGTGGTTTATTTCGTTAAACGAAATGCACTCCTCAGCGGCGAGTTTTGTTATCCGCTAGTATATATATATATATGTCTTGGGCATAGTGTTACAAAAAACAAAATAATATCTTATTGGATGATATTTATTAAGATAATAAATTAATAATAAGTAATATTTATAATATATTTTTAACATTTTTTGTCAATTTAGTTGATGACGTATATAATGTCATAGCCACTTAAGAGGTTAACACTAGAAACTTTATTGAATATCACAAATATTTTCACAATGATACAATTGGCTCAACAAGCTAACTACCGATTATACAGTGCTTATTACAACTCTATTACAACCTTGATTTGACAAATCTCTCACAACTGAGGAGTATAACAATTGGTAATTCAACTGGTTGTTTTCTAGTTTGACTTGGATTTACTCTTCGAGCTTTACTTTGTTATTAACTGAATAAGCTCCTGCTGCATATCCCTTTATTTTTGTTTTTTTTAATTTTCTCTGCTTCAATTCTCTTCAAATTCTTCAAATAAATATCTTCGTATTATTTCAATTATTCTCGCCTTTGTCGCAATATTATGTCTCAAATCTTCTGTCGCAACTCTGTTCCACAATATTCTGACGTAAAGGTTTCCTCGCAAATATTTTCCTTTAACCGTTATGTCGTAAATATTCTTCTTCAACTGTTTCTCTTAACTGTTCTCGTAATTGTTTTCTCTGATTCTGCTGTACTTCCTTCTTACCTCGCCAGTTTGTGGCACTTCAGTCTATGCTTAATTTCCCATTTTTCTCCAACATAATTCCCAGACTTTTTCCAGCACTAGAGTTTTCTTTGACAGCTGTCAAGATATTCTCTAGTTTTTCCTTTTTGCGGCTCCGGCCTCTTTTCTTTTTGTTCTCGTTATCTCTGACAAGCTGTCGAGATAACTCTTGTTGTTTCGGTTTTTCACGATTTTGAAATTCCTTTTCTTTTTGTACTAATTAATTAGTACTGACCTTTGTTTTTGCTTTCTTGTCTGATTTCTTTTGTTTTATTTCTCTTTTTCATTTCTGATTTCTTTTTACTTCCGTTTTCTTTTCCGAGTTCCCAAAGATCGTCCCGTTTGTCATGACAATTTTCCCCCAAGTAATTTTATTTATTTATTCATAAATTTGTTATTTAGTATCCTCAACATATCTCCCCCTTAAAAAAATTCCTCCTAGAACTACATTTTTGAAATTATGAAATTTTGTTAGTTTCTTTTTTAATTTTACAAAAATTCGGTATGATCATGTATGTTCATGTTTGATAGTTAATTTGACATGTAATATTTTAGTTTTTTTATAAATAAAATGTTATTTATCATTTTTAATTGAATATTTTATTAAAATAATTTTAAACATTGGTACTTGGAACAGATTTGTTTTGCTAATACTTTTGTTGGATTTGATAAGGTTCTATATGTACGCGTACAATAATCTTCGATTAAATAAGAATAATAAAAAACCTTTTAATGTGTTAAATTAAAAAGAAAAAGTAGTTATCTTAAAATTTAAAAATTCAAAATGAAAAAAACTCCATAAAATTCAAATTTTGCTTCAATAGCCTTAAATCAAAAATAAATATTTAAACAAGAAATTTTCAGATAATGTGTGTGCATTAAATTGAAATTTTCTTTCCTTTATAATACGAATAGGATAATTAATAAATATTAAAGTGAAACTGATAAAATAATGTCACAAATTGCTTTCAGGGCTCTCCAGATAACGAAGATTATTTTTTTAAAAAATTAATGGACACTTATTTTTAACTTTTTTCTCTTTAATTTCCGCTTAGAGGCACACTTGTTTCTTTGAATTATGCGCGTTATCTAGACAGGATTGTCCAGATAACAAAATATGCTTGTTTTTTTATTCTATTGGATTTTCTTTGATTCCCGGAATGCCAATTGACATTCCGGCATATGTATTTTTTGATGATATTTTTTAATATATTTAAAATTTAATTTGCACAATTATTAATTCTATTTTTAGTTAATTTATTTTATTTAGTTTAATTTAATAATAATGTTAATAATAATAACAATAATTAATAATAACGATAATTAATAATAATAATAATAATAATAATAATAATAATAATAATAATAATAATACAATAAAATGATAATTTAAGCCTTTTGCTGCAAATAATGTATTTAATGAAAAGATTTTCGACTATAAGATAGTCTTTGTCAATCTCCTTTTTTTTCTTATAGTCGAAAATTTTTTCATTAAATACATTATTTGCAGCAAGAGGCTTAAATTATCATTTTATTGTTTTAGATAAAAAATGCTGCTACCAAGAAATCATCATGTAATAATAATAATAATAATAATAATAATAATAATAATAATAATAATAATAATAATAATAATAATAATAATAATAATAATAATAATAATAATAATAATTACAATAATAGTAATAATAATAACAATTTTATTTTGTTTTTCTTATAATAATAATTATAATAATAATACCAATGATAATAGCAACAATTATTATTAACAAAAACTTTTTTTCCTCTTTTTTGTTTTTCTCACAATAAAATTATAATAATCATAATAATGATAGTACTAACAATAATAATAGTAGAAATTAATAATAATAATTTATCTATTAATTTGCAAAATTTTCGGGGTAAGTAAAACAAAACAATCGAGGATAATTATATTTTTATTGATTTATTACAATTTTTATAATTTTTGTTCAATTTTTATAATTTTTGATCCATTTTTATATTTCCCAACAACTTTTGTTAGCTCCCATTCTTCTCCATTGATCATTATTGTCTTCGTTACCGCGACGTCTTTGTCCATTATTTGGGTTTCCTTTTCCTGGTTAAAATTCGGTTTTGCTGTCTTTTTCGTCCGTGTTAGGCTAGAAACTAAAATCCAATAATTTCTTATTTTCTTCATAAAATTTTCGTTGTAAAAGTAAAAGAGAAAAGCAGTGAAAAGGTCAGTTACACCCAGGTAACAAATAAAAAGCAAGAAGTGAATATAAATAAAATAAAAACACCAATTAAACAAAGTAAAAAAAATAACAAAAACGGAAAATTAAATAAAACCAAATTAAATTAAAATCCAAAATCGCAAGAATTAACACACGAGACATCAAGTAGGAGACACAAAAGACAAAACCACATAAAACACCCAAATCGATATGGTGTACAAGAGCAACCGACGAACAATCAGGATCGAATAAAAAAGAAATAATTACAACCAAAAAATCTATGATTTAAAGTAAAAACGAAAAACAGCCAATCAAATAACAGTAAATAAAATCGAATAATAAATTTAAAATGTTTTGATCTGCACATATAGTCGATTCTGATTGGTTGAAAAACTAGGGTCCCTCGCAAAGTACTTTTTCACTGTTTACTTTCATAACGATTTAGGTTTAGCATTCTAGCCACACTACTAATTCGGACAATTTCAATTTTTATTTCATCGCACGAGCACCGGGACAGTTCACTCTTTGATTCAGTTGTCTATTCAATCAGTACTTAGTAAATTTTGTTGTTTGTTTCATTTAATTTTGGTAATCATGTAATTTGGTAAACTTTAATTAAACTCATTCAAATAACCGTTCAATCTTTTCTCTCAATTTATCAGTACATATTAAGTAACAGTAATAATCTTTATATTCATGTTTTCAGTTTACAAGTATTAATCTATAATTATAAAGGCCCAGTTCACTCACTCACTCACTGATTCTGTAAAGCTCAATGCTTACTATGATTATTATTATCAACATCATTAGCAATCAATATTATCAAAATCGATATAATATATTATAAGATTCACGCGAAGGACTTGGGATTTTGAAAAAAAGGGTACCGTAGGCGCCCGAGAAAAATGTAGTGTTTAATATTCGTTTAACTATTTCATGATTTTCGAGGAAAGTGGCATTGAAACCCGCTTTGGCCAACGGTGGAAGAAACCTTCATGTCTTTTTCTCCAATGGGTCAAGTGGTATCTTCAATCACTCAGTTAATTGGGTTGGAGGTTCTCCGGCGAGTTCATCACTGTTAGGCAATTTTTATGTATGGTATAAATAGGTTAATAGTAGAAGTTTTGATCACCAAGAAGCGAAAATCCAGAGATAAGCTGTGTTTTAGACGAATAGGGACTGAGTCGGCCAGCGCCATGACGAATCCAGAAAATCACGCGACGATAGGCACGGTTTTTCACAAGAGAATATGTGAAGAGATTTTACTTTGAGGTAACGATAATATTGACGAATCTTCTCCGCCATTAAGTGATGAATTCCGAGGTGTAAAGTCCACATTAACGATAAACTGAGATCATGAAGAAAATGAAGGCGAGACGAATTTTTTTAACCACTTTATTATAGTGAAACTGAATTTTTCGGCAAATCCTACGAACGGTAATAACAAAATCACCCGTATGATGCAAACTTGGTACGCGAATTATTAGATCCATAAATGTTTACGGAACGGATTACTACAACTAATCAACCTGGAAACAAGATCCAGGCCACCAATTTATACAAATTAGTTACATGAGAATCCACAAATCACACGTCCGGATCGAATTCATACATTATCATTATCAACAAGTCCAACGGCTGGTCGTTCCTTGAAAACATAATAAAGCAGATCATTGTACATTGAAAGCGATAGGATAGGACTTGATAAAATCAAAGGGAAAAGGTCGAGTTGTCCACTAATAACAGAATAAAGATAAAAATTCATCACCGCGTTGCAGATGCTAATCACCATAAAATCAATAAGACGACTACATTCTATTAAATATAATAAAGTAAAGAACTACGTAAGAATCTGGTAAGAAGTGAACATTGCCGTTCTCAGCGGTTACTCATCTAGGAGCAATTGGAAGCGCTCCATAAAGTATATGTGCAGTCGGTGGTCACCCGAAAAATCGTCAGTTTTCCCATCACCGAAGCCAACAATGTGTTTCCTACACACCATCATCGTGTAGATTATTCGAGTACAATGTCTAAATCTACATGCCACGGGTGCATGGAGGACACTCTCTCCTCTGCCACCCTGGAAGTCACAATCACTGGCATCAGCCGTGTACCACCGAAGATTGTCCAACAGTCAAACAATTATCGCGAGCCGAGCGTACCAAACACCGGAAAACCAGGCAAGCTAATAGTGCCAAAGCAGCCGTCGAGGTGATTGATGCAATGGGTATTGACAAGCCCGATAAGTTCCGGATTATATCAACTGCTGCAACGCCATGGGAAGAAGATCTCAATCTATCATTTGATCTAGACACACCTTTAGCCGAGGCCGAGGCTAGTAGTTTCTGGGAAGTAGACCTACTACCGAACTCATCCATGTGAACTGTTTTGATTTCATACCTTTGACTGTTTCCTTATATGTTGTCAGTATAATGTAAGTAAAGTTTTGTGTCATATATCCTTCATTTTTCTTTATTACACGTCCTGGATTTAGCGGGATTATATCCCTTTGTGGTAACAGCGTGTGAGATTTTTAGAAAGTGGTTAAAAAGGGGTTTTGGCACCTTGCGTGACGTAAGTCCTTCTATCGGCAGTTGGGAACTTGAAAGATAAACTTCGTCAAGGAGTAGTCCTAACGTAGGGCCTCACTTACTCTACGAGTTTCGCCGACTTGGTACAGTACCAACATCATGCAAATGTACCTTTTGATTGTCCAAATTTTATGATCGATTTAAATTTTATTTATATTAAATATTTTTGTTTTAATTAATGACCAATTTCTATTGAAAATTAACTAGTGAAATATGACAATTACCCCTTGTGTTAGTGACCCAGACAAAAAACTTTCAATATCATGCTGACTTTTAAAATCAGTGTTGAAATTTTTTTTATTTTTCTTCGATTTTTAGCGAATTTTTAAAATTTAACAATTTTTTAAATATTTTTATTTTAATTTGAAATTTTGATATATTTCTAAATTTTTCTTTAAACTTTGCACATTTTTCAAATTAAAAATTTTTTTTAAATCTTTTTATTTCATTTTGAAATTTAGGTATGTTCTCCGGAAAATTAAATGACACATCACAGCATTTTTGTTTTAATTTAAAAAAATTTTCCGAGATTTTTTAAAATATTTTTAAATTTTTCTTTGAACTTTGCACCTTTTTGATATTAAAAATTTTTTTAAATCTTTTTGTTTTATTTTGAAATTTATGTATAATCTGCGGGAAATTAAATGACACATCACAGCATTTTTGTTTTAATTTAAAAAATTTTTACGAGGCTTTTTAAAATATTTTTAAACTTTTCTTTAAACTTTGTACATTTTTCAAATTAAAATTTTTTTTTAATCTTTTTATTTCATTTTGAAATTTAGATATAATCTGCGGGAAATTAAATTACACATCACAGCATTTTTTTTTAATTTAAAAAAATTTTCCGAGGCTTTTTAAAATATTTTTAAACTTTTTTTTAAACTTTGCACATTTTTTAAATTAAAATTTTTTTTATTTCATTTTGAAATTTAGGTATGTTCTCCGGAAAATTAAATGACACATCACAGCATTTTTGTTTTAATTTAAAAAAATTTTCCGAAATTTTTTAAAATATTTTTAAACTTTTTTTAAACTTTGCATATTTTTTAAATTAAAAATTTTTTTTAATCTTTTTGTTTTATTTTGAAATTTATGTATGTTCTGCGGAAAATTAAATGACACATCACAGCATTTTTGTTTTAATTTAAAAAATTTTTACGAGGCTTTTTAAAATATTTCTAAATTTTTCTTTAAACTGCACATTTTTTAAATTAAAAATTTTTTTTAAATCTTTTTGTTTTATTTTGAAATTTATGTGTGTTCTGTGTAAAATTAAATGACACATCACAGCATTTTTGTTTTAATTTTAAAAAATTTTCCGAGATTTTTAAAAATATTTTTATATTTTAAAAATTTCAGGACTGAGAAAGCGTCAATGAAATTTTTCCCACTTGTGGTGTATTGAATGCGAAATTGCAAAGATGATAATAAAGATGGAAGTAGACAATGGGCATTGAGAAAAACGAAATAGTAAACGTGGCATTGTCTCTAGGAAAAGGGGACTTTGGCAAATTGTGATTTTAAGAAATGAATAAAACTTGTTTTCACCTGGATTCTGCATGAGATATTTATCGATAATATTCCTGACCAAGTGATTAACCGATACACCAGCAATTGGTCCTCTGCACTGAAATTTATTTTAAATTATCTTTTGATCCGATAGAAAATTACTGTTGGACAGCATTGGCCGGATTTTCGCCATTTGAGCAAGCAATAAGCGCAATACGTGTGTAAACAAGGCTGAATGCTGTTGATATGTTACAAATGACTAAATAGCCATTTAGACATACCTTACACAATTGTGCATGATTTCATGACAAATGTTACAAACAAGAGTCTCTTCCAAACCGATGC
>CAUHTR010007703.1:0-13572 GCA_959609185.1 Schmidtea polychroa
CTTCACTCCACTGTTAATCCGCTAAAATATCATTTGCTCCATTAATAATACAATTCGAATTATACTCCATAAATCTTCTGCCAAGGGCTTGAAAATCAGATATTTCTTCAAGAAATCCTACAATAAAACTGTTAATTTTCAGGCTACTTTTAATCTTATTCCATCCATTAAATAACCACTGACCCATTACTTCAAATTCTTGGTAACTAAATTCGATGATAGATAATCCTCTGCTCTCTTTCGTACGACCGACTTAAATGTTTTAGACCAACACAAATCTGCAGGTTGCAACCACGCGCTCAAACCACTTGGTATTACAGCATATATAATTTTTATTTTCAATGGAAATGTGTGATCTAGAGCTATCAAACATCAGAAGGATTTTATTAGGAATCGTTGCCAATGGGGAAATGAGTAATCGGCCCATTGTATAAATAATTTGGAATACGCCCATGATTTTTGACCTGTTTTTTGAACTATAGCATTTGAATATCTTATGGATGCCTCTTTCCCTCTGTTGATAATAGCAACATGCTTCTTCTTTCCTGTAGCCGATGCAACACATATAGCAGTAATTCTTAGTTTGGTAAAACCGTTAGAAATAATACAAATTCGTCTCGAACCTACCTTATCTACATTTTTTACATCGGACTCCTATAGAAAAACTGCTGTTTCACCCATATTCCAAATGCTCTCATTAATTGAATATTTTTCAATCAAATAATGTAGATTTTTAATAAAGCTTGACGCACGGTTTATAACTTCATAGTCTGAAAGTGTTTGCTTACTCGTAACTTTTTGTAGACAATATTTATTCCGTTGTAAAAATACATACAACTAACCATTAGATAATTCTATATTTTTTATATCGTATTCATTTATTGGATCTTTGGCCAAACTCATGATATTCTTATACGAGACCTTTATATTTCTTATTCTAGAATCCTCTATTCTTGCCACTAAATCACCTTCGAAATCATCAGAGCTGAGTTTTCTGCCTCCGCCATAATTTCTGTAACGACTACTGGGTTCACTTGTTATATTCTCTTCGTTTTTTATCCATTCAGATAGGGGTTTTCTGTCGATTTTAAACTTTTATGCTGCCATGGTCTTGTTAGAACTTATTCTAAAGTCCTCTATAGCAGGGGTCCTCAAACTGTTTTAAATAGGGACCCACTAGCCAGAAACCTGGCGACCCAATACAAAATTTTTTCCTTCTTTTGCAATCAACTTTATATTTACCAACTCTGACTAAAATATTTTCCCATTAAACGTATATGGAGCAAATCGCAAATTAACACTAGTAAACTAATGCTCTCGTTTTGTTTGCAGCAGATTAAAAAGTTTGTGACGTAGTTTGTTTCATTTTTTACAAATAGCATCCTCGCGACCCACCTGGGAAGTTTCCACGACCCACATGCGGGTCGCGACCCATGGTTTGAGAATAGATGCTCTATAGCACTGATTTTATAGGTGTTTAAATGTTTCTGATGCTTCATGGACTGTTTTTTTAAAATTTATTTTAATCGAGTATTAGAGATGTACTTTTAAAACTAATTTTACCTGGTGGGGGATTATTAGAAGATTTACAGTAAAACGATCGTAACACAATTTAAATATTTAATAAAGCTTATTTTAAAATTTAAATAACACTTAATAATTTCATAAATTTCATCTCAAAATTAAAATATAATAAATAAACAAAATCACAATTAATGATATTATAAACAAAATATTCACAGCCCAGCAATATTTTTACACGCAATGTAATGCATGTATCTAACATAAACCTTTACAAAATCATTGAAAAGGCACTTTTTTGTTTGAAAGAGTTATTGAATATTTGAATAATAAATTTCTTAAATTCTAGAAATCAATTTAATTCACGATTGATATCTAGGCAATGATTGGTACTTTCCATAAAGAATTTTGGGAAAGACGAAAAGTTCACGATGTTAGAAAAAGACATAGTTTCACAGAAATATTTATTCACTACAAAAATCTAAGCGGAGCACACAATCGTTATACTATTTATAGTACATTGAATTGCGTAATCTACAAAAGGGAGAATTATTAGTTTAAGTGATACTGTTGACACAGAAGACAAACATACTTACTTAATTTAGTTATACAAGCATTCCCGCATCATTCAATAGATATAATGGTCTAGTGACCTGGTTATGTAAGTAATTCTTTGGAAATTATTATATCATCTTACATCCCCCTCCATTTAAAACTTTTGATCCATTCTACATTTCGAATTATTTCTTTGCCTTGCTTATTCTTTAGAACATAGCTTCTGTCATGTCGTTTTCCAGTTATTTCATAAGGCCCTTCATAACGTTCATCCATCTTTCTAGTATTTTCTTTTTTAACCAATACTTGGTCTCCAAATTCAAAATTCCTATAATTTTGTGTAATTAAATTCTTTTCTATGTTTTGTTTATGTTTAATTACCTCCACGATCTCCCTTCTCCGATTATTAGCATCATTATTTTGTATATCCAAATTCTCTTTTTCCATCCATTGTCTACAAATATTCCGCCCAAATATTATTTCAGAGGGCGAAAATCCGGTTGTCTGCTGTATCGTCGCATTTAACATAAATTCCACATCTGGCAATATTTCTGCCCAATCTTTATGCCGTTTGTCTTTTAACGTAATTGCAATTGCATCCCTTATAGTTCTAAATTGCCTCTCAACTAAACCGTTTGTACTATGATGATATGGGCTTGAATATATTATTGTAATATGATGCCTTTTCAACACTTCTAAAAGGAGTTGAGATTCAAATGTTTTTCCTCTATCGGAGTGAATGATTTTAGGGGCACCAAATTTCAAAATCCAATTTTCTCTTAAAATCTTTGCCGTCGTCTTTTCATCCTGATGAGCAACTGCCGTCAATGATATATACCTACTGAATTGATCAATTATAGCTAAAATATATTGTTTTCCATGAATTGTTTTCTTAAATGGTCCGCAGAAATCAATAAATATCTCTTTGAAAACTTCATCTGTACTCTGTTTAATCAGCGGTTCTTTTGTTCGTCTTGTCCACGTCTTCCGTTTCTGACACTGTTCACAATTTTCAATCACTCTTCTAACTTCGTTTTCACTAATTTTCATTTTCATATTTTTCCGTGCATATTCGTAAATTTTTTTTACCCCTGCGTGACATAAGTCTTTATGTATATTAAAAATTACACCTTCATTATTTACTTTTATTTCTTGGTCCATATTTTCTATGGCCAATATTTTAGTTTTATTTTTATCTACCTTGGCGTTTTCATGAACTGTTTGGCACTGACTACATGAAGTACAGTCTTTCCTTGATAGGGCATCTGCGTTAGCATGCAATTCTCCTTTTCTGTATTCTAATTTGATATCTAGCCCACTTAAATAGTTAATCCATGTCTGGAATTGTGCTGTAATTGGCTTTTTTGTATTTATCATAAAGGTTATAGCTTTATGATCGGTTCTTAAAGTAAATCTTTTTCCATATAGATAGTGTTTGAAATGCTGAGTAAAATGATAGATTGCAAGCAATTCCTTTCGCGTAATGCAGTAACCGATTTCGTGCTTATTCATTGTCTTTGATCCATATGCAATAACTTGTTCTTGTCCATTACTACTCAACTGCGAAAGCACTCCCCCAATCGTATCGAAACTAGCATCTGTATCTAAAATAAAGGTTTTTCGTAAACCCGAAATCCTAGTACTGGGGTAGACGTTAACGCTTTCTTTAGCGTGTTGAAATTTGTTTCACATTCTTCAGTCCATATAAGTTTATCTTTGTTAGACCCACATAACCTTTCTAATGGTCTTGCATACTTGGCGTAATCTTTAACAAATTTTCGATAATAATTTGTTAAGCCTAGAAAGCTTCTTAAACGTTTAATACATTTTGGTTTTTCATATTCTTGCATTGCTTTTATCTTTTCATAATCTGTCTTAATACCATTTTTATTTATAATGTGTCCCAAAAATTTTATTTCTAGTTTGTTAAAACAACATTTTTCTAAGATTATTTTCAAACCAGCTTCTTGAATCTTTCGAAAAACTCTTTCTAGTCTTTTTTTATGTTCGATTTCATTGTCTGCAAATATAAGGATATCGTCTAAATAAACAATTGCTTCTCTCCAATTAAGATCACCCAAAACTTGAGTCATTAATTTTTGAAAAGTTGCTGCGGCAGCTGCAATTCCAAAAGGCATTCGGTTAAAACAATATTGACCATCTTTTGTTGAAAATGCAGTCTTTATTTTTGATTCCTCTTCTAATTCCACTTGATAATAAGCATTACCGAGATCGATAGTGCTAAATATCTGTGCTCCATTTAGGATATCCATCATCTCTTCAATATTTGGTATTGGAAATCGAGGTCTCTCCGTAATTGCATTTAGTGCCCGAAAATCCAAACATATTCTAATATCTGATTTATTCTTTTTTAACACACATACCAATGGGCTATTCCACACCGAGTCACATTTTTTTATAATTCCTGCTTCTTCCATGTCTTGTATTTTGTGAGCAATATGAATCGGCTGACGTCTAGGATTAATTGTCACTGGGCTACCTCTAGTAACTATCTTATGTTTAATTAACTGTGTTTTTCCTACATCCCATTTATTTTTCATGAATATATCCGAAAATTCTTTAAGTAATTTATTAATCGTTGGGTCGATAATTCCTTTCAAATTGTTTTCCTCTAAATTCATTAATTGATTTTTTAATTTTACTTTAGTTACTGCCTGTAATTTAATATCAAAACAATTCATCATTTCTACGCCTGCAATTACGCTCGGGTTAATCTTATTTGCCACAAAGAATCTTATTACCAATTCTAATCCCGAAATTCTCACTATTAGTAATATTGTTCCTATGATTTTAAGTGTGCTCTCGTTTGCACATGTAACCATAATATTGGATTCCCCTATTTTATCACGCATCTTTAATTTACTAACAACATCTTCGCTAATCACGTTTATTCTAGCCCCGGTATCCAAAAGACAATCAACTTTTATTTTATTTTCCAGCCAAATACCTACACTAGGCCTGCCATTCATTCTTTCGTAAACGAATTTAGGTGCAAAAGGTCTTTCTTTATTTTCATTAACTTGATTATTAATTATATCGATACTCATAATCTTATCAATTTTGTTATTAATTTCATAAAAACTATATTCAAAATAATTTTCAAAGTCAAAACATTCACAATCATTCATAATTACATCATTAATTTTTAAATCATCTTTAAATTCATTCATTACGGAAATCTTGAAATCACAAGCATTCAAATTCAAACATTCTGTGTCAACAATATACTTACTTAAACCAAATTTATGGCTCCTAGCAACTCCCTTGAAACTGGAGCCTCCCCTTTTAGCTGTTCGCAATCTTTTTGCATGTCATCCTGTTGAATCAGCTCTCCTTCCTCGTATTCGTAGTCGTATATCGCATTGCATTGTCTTCGATGTGGTCCTCTGTCTGAAGATTGGTTTCTGCTTTGATATTGTCCTCTGGATCCAAATTGTTTTTGATTTCTATCATAATTTCTTCCGTTGTAATATGCTTCTGTTTAACTGAATTTCTTCTGACGTCCCAACATTGATACTTGAAATGACCATTTTTGGAACATTGAGAGCATTTTACGTTTGGGCATTCTGCTCGAATATGTCCTTGCTCTCCACACGCCCAACATCTCTGCAGTTTAAATCGCCTGGTCCCGTTCTTCCAGTCACTTTATTTGGCATATTGAAGTTCACGGCCTCATTGGTTCTAGAGTTAGAAAATATTGGCGTCTTATTGTTGGTACAACTGAGTTTTTCTCGGACTTTTGACTGTCTCCGCATATGATTTATTTTCATGTAGAGATGCTAAGGATTGTTCACTTGAAAGCTCTTTTTGAATTTCTTCCATTCATGATATCACTTCCTTGGCCTTATCTACTGATTTAACTTCTCTTAATTTCAATTCTTTTTTTGTTTCCATATCTTCCATTGCATTCTGCATTAAAAATAACATTAATGCCGGTTTTGTTAATTTGTGTCGAAGAACATTGTCGACGAGCTTTTCCACTTTATTGAAAAATTCGGTGCACGAGTCATTTCCTTTTCGATATCTTAAAGCTGCGTCTAGATCCATGGCTAGATTTTTCCTTGGCTCGAACGCTTTTCTTAATCTTTCTTCATAGCCTGAATAATCGCTCTGTACTTCTTCATATTTCTGGATCAACTCTACCGACAGAAAGGCCTTGGTAACAATTTCTTGAATTTCTTGCGGTTGTTGAGTGAATTCGAAAAATCTCTTCAATTCCAAAATAAAAATTTCTAAATCACCATTTGGCAGCAATTGATTAGGTGGCTTGATATAGTTCTGGAGTCCTGGCGTGGTCGCCATGTTAGAAAAAGACATAGTTTCACAGAAATATTTATTCACTACAAAAATCTAAGCGGAGCACACAATCGTTATACTATTTATAGTACATTGAATTGCGTAATCTACAAAAGGGAGAATTATTAGTTTAAGTGATACTGTTGACACAGAAGACAAACATACTTACTTAATTTAGTTATACAAGCATTCCCGCATCATTCAATAGATATAAAGGTCTAGTGACCTGGTTATGTAAGTAATTCTTTGGAAATTATTATATCATCTTACACACGAGATTTAGTTTTTGGTAATATTGATTATAAGATGGGCTCCACTGTTCGTAATTTAAAACGCTTTCTGGTGATCCATAAGCGATTACTCTTTCATTTCTAATTTTGATAATACAGTTCCAATCCCATCAAAACTTACATGTGTATTCAACAAAATTCCTTTCTAAAATCTGGAAACTCCAGCTTTTATCAGTTGTATTTTCGTACTATGAAATGCGGTTTCACAATCATTTATCCATACTAATTTTGTTTGACTATGTCACATAACTTTTCCAATTTATTTGAAAGTTTTGTATTATTTTCAATAAGTTGTCGGGAATAATTTTTGAGTTCCAAAACACTTCTGAGCGTTTATAAGCACTTTGGTATTGAGAATGGTTAAATTCTATCAATTTGTTCTTAAAAATTCCAGAATCTTAGATCCTTCTCAACACATTTCTAACCCTTAGTATGTTCTTTGTAAATCTTTGTAATAATTATATTTTTTTTTGATTATTATGATTTGTAACGTGTTGTTATTTTGATTGTTCCGTGTTACGTGCGTATAAAAAAATAGAAAAAACTATATAGCGATAATAGTAAATTATTACCGGAAGATTCAACAAAACAAAACTAAAATTAGAATTTAAAAAATTAGAATCTAAAACAAATATAAAGTAGAAGATTGTTATTAATAGCGAGTAGAACTAAACCACCCGAAGACCATATATTTTGAAGTCAGAATAATTATTATTATATTAATTTATTTTATAATTATAATTTTAAATTATTTTGATATAATGTAAGTCAGATCAATTTTTAATTATAATTAAATAATTAAATCAATCGCCAAAAATGTATTTTTTTAAATATTTATAAAACAAATATAAGAAATTCTAATGAATATTTAACTTAATTTTAACTCAAAAATAATTCATGAAATGATATTTCGTCATTTTTATGACAATTTAACATGGTTTCTTTAAAAAATACAATTAAAAAACATTTTCACCGATAATTTGTTTTCTAAAAATTGTCTAAAATAGAGGTTGCTATAGAAACGTATCTCAGCGGCGCATTTCTATGAATCGAAAGTTTGCATGTGTTTCTTAGTATGTGTTTGTGTGCAGTATTTAATTTTTCTAACGCTTTTTAGATTTCTATAGTGTAAGGCGTATCTCATTGCACTATTAATGAGAACATCAGCGTGAATTTAAAGTAAGTATGTACGTTTCTATAACACCGGATCAGATTTCAACGTAATTAGTTAGGAATTGGTAGAAAAATTACAGAAAACAAACCCAGCCATTAAAATTGATGACTCAACTTAGTAAAGTGAGATTTGCTAACGGATCTACAGTTTATTGTGTAGGAAAACTACAATTAACTATTATAATTGGACCTATACTCACTAAACATGTATTTCAAATCTATAAATTTTCATTTAACAGTGGAATTAGAAATTATTACATTATAATAATTACAATTCATGCAAATTGATTTTAATTGATTATATGATAATTTAAATATTATTAATTTTATTATGAATATTAAATTCTGACTTTTCTAATAATAAAAAGAGAAAAACAAATTTTAGAAAGTTTTTATTGTATTCCACCAAAATCAAAATATTACAAAGAGTTATACAATATGTATATATAAGAGAAAGTATTGATGCAGTAAAGAATTTATTCCATAATTTTTCTCGAAAAATGTTCAAAACTTATCATAAAACATTATTTATACAATGCCTTCTATCTTGCAGTTTGGATGGAGATCTACGCGTAACCTGTACAGGTTCTTTCTTATTCACTGAGTTTTTGGTAATTACAACACAGCAAATATCAGATCCAGGAATTTCGTAGCGAACATCTTTCAACAAATCCTCCTGAAATCAGACTTAAACCGGAAAATCGAAACTAAAGAAAGTAAATACCAGAATAGATTTTAATCCTCTTGCTCCAACTTTTGTGGAAACGGCTAATTTCGCAATTTCTCTAAGCGCATCGTCAGTTATCTCAAGATTACACTGAACATATCGATTTGAGCAGAATGCGTAAAAGAAAAGAGAAATACTAACCTGATCAAGACCAAGAAAATATTGAAAGATTTTGACGACAGAATTTCGAGGCTCAACAAGAATTTTCATTAGCATATTTTCGTCGGGATTTTTAAGAGCAGTAATTATTGGAAATCTACCAACAAATTCCGGTAGAAATCCAAAATCAATAATATCTTTTGCTTCGATCTTATGAGATCTTCATTGTCTTGATTACCCCCTTTAATGCAATCAGACAAGTCCTAATGTCTGAAATTCGATATGTAAAATCATGGGAATTTTAATTTAATTATATGCTAATCAGTTGAAGTTCCAGAAATTATAGATTTTAAATGTATGAGGGATACATGAGTTAGAGAAGAGTTCCTATACACGTTTATGATAAAATCGCAACTGTCCAGTGGTTTTCAATTTGTAATTTGTCTGATGAAAATTCAATTCCCAATGATGTCAACATCTTATAACCATTGCTGAAGTGAACTCGATGTCATTTTGAATGGAAACTTTCTGTGTGGGAATTGTGAGTAATTTCATGAGAAATTATATGATATGTGATTTTCTAGTTCTATTTCTATTTTTTTAAGTAAAAATTTTCAAACATTATTTTTGTTATGAAAATAAAATTATTGATTTTCATACCAACTTATATTATAGGAGGTGTATCTCACTGGAGCTTTGTGTATAATATAAGCGGATGATAAACATTGCTGAAAGAAAATAATTTTAACTTATTTATTTTTTTCAGTCATTTTTTCTTGATCTGTTGTCATAAATCATGCGTAACAGGGACACATAATAGAGGCAGTTGATAATTTAAAAGTTATATTTTCCATTAAATTTACATTTTTAATGAAATTAATTGTATTTATTATGAATTTTATGATTGATTTCCAAAAAGGTAGGATTTATCGAATTTTTATTTGAATTTTTATTTGCTCATCATATACTCTTGGAAAGATGAAATATGAAAAGGCACTTGAAATATTATCAAATTGCAAATTTTAATATAAAAATGCCCTTATTACATGTCGGAATTTTCGTCAAAATTTTATCGGTCATTTTTTTCTAAAAATGTCTGTAAATGATTTATTCATTACAACGATTCTACATATCGAAAATTTGCATTGTTTTGTGTTGTGTTTTTGTGTGTCAGTTTATTTTTTCTATCACTTTCTAACTTTCTATATTAAATGCGTTTATTCATTGCAACGCTAAAAATCAACACACAAGTAAGTTTGTATGTTTATATAATATACACTTATTGATTTTATTTTTACATTATAGATGCGTTTATTCAGTGCAAACGGATATATCAAAAGTTTATTATGAATTTTATGATTGATTTCCAAAAAGGTAGGATTTATCGAATTTTTATTTGAATTTTTATTTGCTCATCATATACTCTTGGAAAGATGAAATATGAAAAGGCACTTGAAATATTATCAAATTGCAAATTTTAATATTACATGTCGGAATTTTCGTCAAAATTTTATCGGTCATTTTTTTCTAAAAATGTCTGTAAATGATTTATTCATTACAACGATTCTACATATCGAAAATTTGCATTGTTTTGTGTTGTGTTTTTGTGTGTCAGTTTATTTTTTCTATCACTTTCTAACTTTCTATATTAAATGCGTTTATTCATTGCAACGCTAAAAATCAACACACAAGTAAGTTTGTATGTTTATATAATATACACTTATTGATTTTATTTTTACATTATAGATGCGTTTATTCAGTGCAAACGGATATATCAAAAGTTTGTATGGATTCTTAACTATGTGTTGTGTTTCTGTGTTAATTTAAATTATCTATAACTTTTTCTACCCCCGATACGGCCTGATTGAAACACACTACATGCCTAGAATTAATTTAAAAGTTGAAGGCTATTTTATCAAACCATTTCACATTGTAATTTTTATTTAATTTAATGCAATTTTGATGTATAAATTTGATGTGATTAATCAATTAATTTTTAATAAATTTTTAATAAAAATTATTTATACATGTTTGTTAGATATGATTTTTAATGAAAATATAAATTAAGTAAGTTAATGATTAAAAAATAACTTCATAATTCATTATTTAAAAGAATTTTTCAATAAAAATACTTTATTTGTGTCCTATCGATTGCTAGTTTATTAGTGTTTTTTATAATATACATTTATTTCTCTGGCCAAGTAAACACCCTATAATAAAGGTGTTATCCAATGAAATAAGATTTTCAACACACAGATAAGTTGATGTTACCTATATTAAAAAATGTATTGATTTTTTTTTAATTATAGAATATTTTGTCTAGTGGAATCGGGGGTATTTCTATAGTAAAGATTTATCTGGTTGAAATAGCAAAGAATAATTCCAATGTTTGTATGTATCTATAATATAAGGCTATTGATTTTGTTCTTATATTATAGCAAATGTATCTCATTGAAATTTGGTGTATACAACCTTATTTCATGTCAGTTTTTGGCCAAGACACTTACAAACATTTATTATAGATTAGTTTTATTGATCTTATCGAAACTCTAAATCAATTTATTAATAAAACAATAAAATGATAATTTAAGCCTTTTGCTGCAAATAATGTATTTAATGAAAGAATTTTCGACTATACGATTGACAAGGACTATCGTATAGTCGAAAATTCTTTCATTAAATACATTATTTGCAGCAAAAGGCTTAAATTATCATTTTATTGTTTTAAATAATAAATGCTGCTACCAAGCAATCATCATTTTATAATTTATTAATAAGTTATCTTATATCCTGTTGATTGCATGTTGGTGTGATTTATTTTGCATGTTATTTTATCAAATTCTGGAAATTTCACATTTCAGAATAAATATGAGTTATTTTTAATTGGTTAAATAATTAAATAAATAATATCAAGATTTAAAAATCCTTTAGGTCAATTGCCATAGTTTACTCTTTTAGTAAAAAAAGGGTATCCTTTGAACAAGGGGTGTATTTAATTGCCTGTTTTCATATTCGTTTTATTATAGTAATTACATGTGTCGTGTTTGTATGTTTCCTTAATATTTTCTACTCTATTCTGAAACTTATAAAAAATTGGTAGATGTAACTGCTAATGAATTTCCAACATACGCGCAAATTTGTATGTTTCTTATAATATAATTTATTGATTATTTTTTTACAAGCATTAAATAAAAAATTCAAACAGTTGGACAATAAATAAGGACCGTATTTTAAATATAAAAAAAGAATAACGGATTTTTTGGTTCTTCTAGTTAATTTTTTGTTTTTGTTAAATTTGTGCCAAAAATTGCTAATTTCTACTAAGAAAAATTATTACAGAAAATTTGAAGAATTGAAAAAAATATTTAGAAAATCATCAAAATATTGAGTTATAAAAAATATGTTTACTTTAACAAATAAATATCTTACCTCTGTGAAATGCTAAAAACATTTTTAATACTTATTTAAATGAAAAGCATGAAAATTATTCAATAAATAACATAGAAATTACTATTCAAATTTATTATTACACTAAAAAATTAAATAAATAAAAACTGCCCATTAACACAATTAATTTGCCTCTATTTATATTGACTGCAACGTGGTGTAGTATTTTATGAATAAAAGCCAATTAATTAATATTGATAATAAGGAAAATAGATTTTACTTATTAATTTATAAATTTAATATTGATGTATATAATCAATATATAAATTATTAGTAAAATTCTTTTAATTTGGATCACCTTTGATCTTCTTTTTCTTTTAACATTTCATTTATATTCATTACAAATAATAGATCAAAAATTTATTTCCCCATGTAACACAAATTTTCAGCACTACTTATTTATTACTAAAATTATATAGAATGTGTATGTGTGTATATTTTACCTAATTAATTTTGATTAGACCTACATTGATCCAGCGGTGGTATGTTTTTAAAGTTTATCTAATTAAACTATATAGAATGTGTGTATATTTGACTCGGTTAATTTTGAATTGACCTACATTGATCCAGAGATGGCCTTTTTTTAAAGTTTATTTAACTAAACTATATAGAATGTGTGTTTATTTGACCTACCTAATTTGTAATTGATCTACATTGATCCAGCGGTGGTTTGTTTGTAAGGTCGATTTAATTAAACTATATAGAATGTGTGTGTATATTTGACCTAGTTAATTTTGATTTGACCTACATTAATCCAGCGGTGGCCTGTTTTTAAAGTTTATTTAATTAAATTATATAGAATGTGTGTATATTTGACCTAGTTAATTTTGATTTGATCTACATTGATCCAGTTTTGGCCTATTTTTAAAGTCGATTTGATCTACATAAAATTCAAAAAATTTCGTGAAAATAGCTTGAAAATTGTGAGAAATCATAAAGTTTGATTTGACTTACATAACATTTTTGATTTAGTTAATATCACTGGATTAAGACAGTGCCGAAAATGTATGTTACATAGGAAATTAAATATTATTGTTCTATAGACTTAATGAAAATAAATTAAGGGGAAAAAATATCAAAAGTGAACAAAAAATAAAGGATTTTACTGATAATAGAGTCTGTTTCGTTTAACCTTATAAAAATTAAGCAACCAAAATAATCGATATTTAAAACAAATGAGAAAATAGAAGATAAAGAAAAACCTACCCGTTTTAGAGTTCTTTTCTCAATTATTTTATCGATTCCGTTAAAAGCGCCAGACGCAATAAATAATATATTTGTTGTATCAACTTCTATTACATTGCCGAATATTTTCCCATCGGGAATAGCAACAACAGATCCTTCAATAATTTTTAACAAACCCTGTTGAACTTCCTCGCCACCTATATCAAGATGACTTTTTAAAAAATATTTTTTGTTAATTTTATCTACTTCGTCCAAGAC
>CAUHTR010007703.1:22763-168261 GCA_959609185.1 Schmidtea polychroa
CGTTGATCCTTTATAATCTGATTTTTATTACTCAATTTGTTTCTTTTTAATTTCTAATTCCCAAATGTCAACTAATGCGATACGACTCGTAATTCTTTGAATTCAAACTTAACTAGTAATATTAAAAGTGTAAATGGTGAGACTTATGTAAGTGAACGTACAGTTTCGTGATGGAAATGAGCCTCGTGAAAAGCCTCAAATCACTATTTATAAAGAAGTTTTGAAGACTTTGGTAGAAGAAGATCCACACCACATATCTCGAGAACTTGGATTAATTATGCAAGTTGACCATGCATTAATATCACTACATTTCCAAGTTATAGATAAAGTCAAAAAGATGGATAAATGAGTGCCTCATGAACTGTAAGACAGAAACAAGTTGCAAGTTACAATAAAACATTTTGGATAGAATCTGACGTACGACGAAAAATAAATATTGTATGACAGTCGTAAGAGATCAGCTCAATAGATAGATAAGAATGAACCCACAAAACATGCTCCAAAACTTTCCTTACAAACAAACAAGTTACTGTTTACATGGTGTAATTGATTATTTGTTCCTATACCTATGTATAAGTGTATATTTATATAATGTGGTTACAACTCAGAAATACCATGAAACAATAATCCTAAATCCTGAGGCATTCCGTTGACTTGAAAAAAAATCACTTGAAAAAGGCAGTGCCGAAAATTCGTGAATATCTAAAAACCATCGATATAACTTTACTGATTCATAGTCAAGTTTATTAATAAATACAATGTCAATTGAAAAAAGTTCTTATTAACTTTATTGGAAAATAATATTTATATTGAAAAAACGAAGTTTAATAAAAGATGTAAAACGAAAAGAAAGGAATTCTGGTACAATGCGAATTGAAAGATTTTTCTGAATCAATAAATTACAATCGGGTCCAAGAAAGAAATTACCCAAAGAAAATTTGCAGATTTTAATGAGCATTAAAAATTTTACAATACAAATTATGCAAAGTCACTGATGATTCAAGAAAAGTTGTCATTCTGGTCAGTTGAACAAAAAGAAATTCATAGAAGTCTATGGTGAGTCGTTAGACGAAAATAGGTGTAATGGAAGTGGTATCATCGATGAGTATAGTTGAGGTCTAACATTATCATATTATAATATTACTCACATTCGACTTATTCTTACATCAAGTGTTACTGTAATTAAGTGCTTACTCATCGTGGTGTTAGGGTGTAGTATGTCTTAAACGCTTATATCTAGATCTTCCAGGGTCGGATCCAATAAGTGTGAGGCTTAATTGGAGTTTATTCGCGGGGCCTCTCAAATTTTAAATAACAAATTAATTAAAAGTTAGAATTTACATATTGAAATATAGATTTTAAATATTTATTTAAAATAAAATCCAATTATAAAAATCAAAAGTCATGATTCAATAAATAGACAAATTTCTACATTAAAAAATGTGCATCAAATATATCAAAATAACTACATTTTATTGAATATAAACATACATAGATAGGTTATAATATTTTAAATTTTTAAATGAATATAACTACATACATTTTTGCCGTTTTTTAATATGTTAATGAATGAATATAACTTGTCTACAGTAACTATACCGACTAAAACCACAAGCTAAAATGTTATTTAAATGGAATTGACTCTGATCTCGACCAGAGTATGGTTTTGAGTAGGCACTGCTTTAAGTACAAAAATTTTGTTGATATATTTTTTATAATAATATTTATTTTTGTAACATGTAACATACAGTAGAACGTCGATTATCCGAATTATTTTACTTCCTCTAAATGTTACGCCAGTAATACAGCCGATGGATCAAGATGTGATAGAAATTGTAAAGCGCGCATATAGAAAACAGGAATTCACAACAACTGGTTCACCTACATATGGTTCACGACATTTGGCTCACGACAAATGGATCACGACATGTGGTTCACGACATTTGGTTCAGAAAGTTCGGTTACGTTTTTTTTTTGTTATCACTTTAAAATAATTAAAAAATTGTTATTGAATTGTTTAATTAATCGAACCTGAACCCTGTACCTATTAGTCCAGAACCAATATATATATATATATATATATATATATATATATATATATATATATATATATAAGTTTGTTTGTTTGTTACCCATAAAATTCCCCACCGTTGGACCTAGGGTCCTGAAATTTTGCATGTGAGCCTCATTTGACTCGGTTTCAACCCCAGGTGACCATCCCTAGGATACCCTAACCCTACTCAGGGTTACCTTGATTTACTAGAGTAAATACCCATAACCCTAACCAAACTTGACGTAGTAAACAAGTTTATTTATTAGCCTACCTAATACCTTTCAGCAATTTTAGTAATAAATTAAATTCATCTATTTATTGATGTTAAGGATGAATTAACCCAGATGTTGCCAAAACTATTTTATTCAAAAAACCTCCATTTAGCCATGTTGTCACTTCTTGCACTATCATAGAACTAAATACCGCAGTGTATACAAAATCAAGAATAAACAAAGAAGTTAACTGGTCAAGACTTGTAATTGTGATGTGCTAAACACATTCTTATTATAGATATCTCTAAATAACTAGCGTATGCAAAATAAAAAAATATATAAGGAGCGTTCTTTTAAAAGGACGGTGGCAACATTTGGGTTAAGTGCATATATTTATTATTGCTAAGAAGGTTAAATTAAATTAATATCTTCTAAATATTTTTTTAGATTTTACAATCAATACAAAATATCCCTAAACAAATTACATATCCAAAACTTAAATTTCCTTGACCTGTTTTACAAATGTCCAAACACAATTTTTTATGTTTATTCTCAAAAATGTAGCTATCATTGAAAGTAAAAAAACCGAAATCCGACAATATTTTTGTAGGCATTTGGCAATTCTAAATGAAGTTGAGTTTTGAGGTTTTGAAATTTTAATTCAAACTGAATTTATTTTGTTTTAAATTTTATTATGTTTTTTTTGTAAGTTTTTTGTAAAATTTCCAAGTATTTGATGTAGGAAATAATAATTTTGAGTTAATAGTTGTTTTACCGCATCAATGAATATTTACTACCGCTATAAATGTGATTGTGGATTAAAATTATAACTTGATGAATACAGTAAATGTCTAAAAATTTATTTTAAATAATTTTTTGATTTATTTACTTTATTTAATTAATTTAGAATTGTTGTCGATTTAATCTATAAAACGAGTATATAAATTTTAAAAATTTTATTTTAATTATTTTTTTGATTTTTTTCAATAATAATATTATATAAAATTATATATTATAAATAATACAAATATTGTTTAGTAAATTTAATTTATATTAATTTTTTTTATATTTTTTAATTTAATTTTAATTAATTTATAATTCTTTTATAAAGAATAATTATTTTAATTTAAAATTAGTAAATATACATTAATAATATTGTTCAATTCTTTATTATTTTTAAACTTAATATGAATTTTTAATTTTAATATTAATTTTCTATAAATTTATTTTAATTAACTTTTTTAACTTTTTTTTTTTAATTAACTTTTTGATTTATTTATTTTATTTAATTAATTTAGAATTTTTGTCGATTTAATTTATAAAACGAGTATATAAATTTTAGAAATTTTATTAATTATATTTTTTGATTTTTTTTCAAGAATAATATTATATAAGATGCAACATAAAGAAAACAATAAAAAATATTATAATTATAAATAATAAAAATATTGTAAACTATAAACACGTTTAGGAAATTTAATTAATATTAAATTTTAAAATTTAAAATCAACCTTTATGATAATATTAAACTATTAATTGAATTATATTTATTAATTATAATTTAATTATAAAAAAATTATTTAATAATCATTTATGTTAGAAATTATATTTAAAACAAAAATATTAAAAATTAATTCAGGGTAAAATAATAATAATAAGTTTATGATTTACTAACAATTTTTGGCGAAGGTACGCGATTGATTGAGTTTGCTTTACTAAATTTAGATTGTTTTCTACTATTATCCACTATTTCATCCACTTGGTAAATATATCCACAAGCTTTGCATTCAAAATAGTTGTTATCTTCAAATTTTATTTATTTCAGAAGAAAATCATGTTTAATTACTTTGAATAACTAAATTAAACGTCTTAATCGGCCCACCACATATTAGACATTTTAAACCAGAACCGCTGTCTGAACTGAAAGATTTATCACTTGATTTTCCATCATCACCATTTTTGGAGGAAGTAGAAAAATATTTATTCTCTATATTGTTATAATAAAATAATATCGATCGTAATATTACTTGAATTTTGCAATTGATTCCCAGACAAAATATAAGATTTTGAGGTGGTATAATTACACGAAATATTTAAAATATTAAAATGACGATATATATATTTAGGAACATTTGAGATAGATTTCGAATTATTTATAAATGAATTCCAAATAGCTAGACAAGTTAATGTAAACTAAAATGTTAAGGAAAAATGTCATATATTAATACCGAAAGACGTATCTGATAAAAATGGGTTCTGGGGAATTTTAAATAAATTAATTTTAGCCATGTCTAGAATAAAAGATTAAATGGAAAATATTAATTAACTATGCTTACAAGATGTATTTCTACTTTAAATTCCTAAAATCTCATAAAAAGTTTTTAATATTTTAAATACATTGAAAAATTAGTTTTTTTAAATAATTGCGTTGATGCATTTTAACAAAGAATTAAAATTATTTCAATTTTTTAACTTTTATTGTTCATTTTAAATAAAGTTGTATCACTTTGTAATGTTGAAAATTAAACTAAAATATACTTCCATTATTCAAAAAACATTGCACTCTTATTTATGAAATAGAAATTATTAGCAACATCCTCACAATCTATTTTTGTTCATTTTGCAAGCTTTTTTGGTCTACAATTAACCTAATCGCAAAATTTCATTGATCTCCATTATCCACACCATAAAACAAATTCAAATAACTCATAGTGCCCGTGGCAAGCGACTCATATAATTCTCATTGGTAACTTACACTGAAACGATAGGTTGACTTCATGATTTTGTCCTTGAAAGGTGATTTATCAACTTATATCAGGTTCCTGTACCGAAAGAATGCAAATTAATTTCTTCATGGGTTTTTGCCGATTATTAACAGGCACACAAACCGTTCATTATACCAATTCAATCATGCTACATTCATATCTGTCATTCGATGATCATCCATACCTATGAGTGACAGACGTACTGACATCATAAACAAGAGTGTGGATATTGTTGGGCTAAAACCGAGAATTGAGAGTTTGTTTTAATGGATCGAAAATAACTAACACAAAAACCGCACAAAGTTGAGAAAATCTATAATCAAGGTTTAATATAAAATAAATAAAATAAATTACAAAACACATTAAGAATGATTAAAGCCAGTATAATAGAATAAAGAGATAAATAAATTTTAAAAAAACCGAAACTAAAATTTTCGATGGAAAAATAATAAAATGTAAAATAGGATTAGTTGAAAATTATTTAAACTATAAAATTTATAAAATTAAATCGTGGAAATAATAAAATTAATTAACACTATGTAAATTGTAAAGTTTATAGAATTAATTGGTTAGAATTATGTAGCTTATGAAATTTATAGAAATAAAGTGTTTAAATTAATAAAAACTAAAATAAAAATTAACCAAAATTATTTAAAATATAAAATTTATAAAATGAAATTAAAATAAAAAATTAAATAATTAATTAATTAAATCAGTTAAATTAAAAAATGCATGCAAGAGTAATTAAAATTCTACTGCATTCTAATTGGATGCAGTAGTAGAGAATGCGTAGGCGTGCAATCAAATCAGTTTAAATACTGATTGAAAATTCAGTCAGAAATTTTTTTAATTTAATCTGAAATCAACACTATTTACTAGACATTGCTAGGCGCTCTCAGTTTTCGGTTTATGCAATCGCGGTAAGTTGAATTGAATTTTTGATAACTTTATGTAGTGTAATTTTATGAAAGGCATAAATTGATGAAATTTTATGATTAATAAAAGTTTTAAATTTGATTTGTTTTAGTTATATTTTTTTATGTTTTGTTTTTTTACTTTATTTTTGAATTTTGAATAATAATCATAATTTACATAAATATTATTTGTTCTGATACTATGAATCTTCATGTTATATCGATGCCCAAGATTGATAAAAATGTTTGTGGGCTGATGGCATTTGTCCTGTTGGCCAGCAGATGTTTCGTCAGTTTGGAACATCGTTTTATAGGACATAGTTAGAAATAAGCGCAGATCCCTGCTCAAATTTTATGATAAGTGATGGGTCACAGGTGGTCAGACATCTCACCCTTTCGTGCTGTTTCCAGCGTAACCCAGAATACAAGGTTGATTCTACCAATTGACACCCGATGAATGATCATCGTTGATAATGTATCAACTGGGTGAGTACTCATAAAAAGTGAGCGCACTACTTGCACTATAATTGTCGGGTACTCTTTGGGTCCACGGATTATCGATAGAAGTTATATGTCCGATATCATTGGTCCCTTGACTCTATTGTTTTTCCAAAATCACACAACTTTTCACTCAACCTCGTCATCCGACATGCATGGCTTTAGCATTGAAATATTACGTTTATTTACAAATTAATCGTATTATCATTTATTATCCATCAAGAGGTTTTCATTTCGATGATCCCGGTTCCAGTCCTTGTTCGGCCAGCCGCAGTCGTTTTAATCGCTCGCAGCCATCTCGGCCTAGCTGGTTTGGCTGGGTGGATTTCGGCTAGTTCCGTAGTCATTGGTCGGATGGCTGCCCTTAGGTGTTCGTCTATTGTCTGCTGATTTAACCTCGTTTCCATGGCCCGCATCTGCAATTTCAGGGCGCGTATTTCGGTTTTGTCCTGAGCTGCAACTACTCGATCTGCTTTAAATGTCTGTGCACCACTTCTGGACAAAACCAAGTTTGCTCCATGTTCCGGCAGCATTCCTTAACCTTGTTGATGCTGGATTGGAGTCGCTCGATCTGTTGCTGAGCCTGCTCTCTATCTTTTCAGAGAACTTCGAATAACTTGTACACTAAATTATAACATACTCAAAGGCATACACAAAACTCAACTCTATGTATATACAATAATCATTAATTTCCTACACCATGCTAAATCCCTATGCATACTTAAAATAACATAATTCATTATGACGGATAAACCAATTTTATTTATTAATAATAGGTATAGTATAAACTACAATGTCAAGGCAATAGAACACAAAGCAATCACAAAAAAAATTGTTATTGTTATTCAAGTCCAATCACAAGTCCGTATTCAACTGTGTGGAGTCGTCTTGCGGGAAACACCGCGTTTTCTTGCTCTCACCGGCTCACTTTCGACCTCTTCGAGGGGCCGACCGGCTTCGACCGCTCGGAGCTGAGATTGAATCCGCCGGAGCTCACGTTTAGCGGTTTCCACTGCGTCGATAGCTCGGTCCCGAGTTTCCACCAGCAAGTTATTGTATGGCTCCGTTTTTACCAATGTGGTGCATCGGGTTTCCGGCCCACTGCGAATCACGGGACCCCAACTGTCTAGATCTAGGCCCCGATTCCGATCGTGGATTCGATACCATATGTAACGAGTACGAAGCCGAGTTATCATTGCCTCGTGTTGGTTTTCCGCACTATCCGTACTAGTGTTGGATGATGAGGGTGCCGAAGAAAGGTAAATAAATAATGATGAAAAAATACAATCCAATATTTGTTCTGAAACAGTCCATCAAGAAACAATCAAGAAACAATCAGTTATCCATCAACATTGACTATTTCTATGACAAATTGTGTATATATCAAATCCCTCAACATTGATTATTTCTATTCTTATGACTATTGTGTATATCAATTTTAAGTTGACAATTTCATATTTTATAGTATATATTATTTATTGGTTTCATATTTTATGTGTATTGATTTTATATTTTATCTTATTCATACTTTATTACTTTCATTGGAGTATTTTATTTTTGTAATAAAATTTAATTATTAATTCTGTCTTAAACAGTTAATTAAAAATACATATAATTAATAAAATGGTAAATATTATATATATGAAATCTTTAAACCCATCGATACTAAATATGATAATTTACATGTGTTGAGGTCTCGATATTCGAAAACACTCAACTTGTCTGGTTCTTATATAGGTATAAATCAAAACAAATCTGTATATAAATATTTATTATAATTAAAATTTACCAAATATAGACAATTTCAGTTCTAGAATAATTAGCAAACTTGAACAATTATTTCTTTGATCACTTCTTTCAAACTGCTTGCAAAAAAATATATATATGTTGTGTTTTATGTTATGTAGTGCGTGCTGTGTCTTAGTAAGTTTGGTCAAAATGTGAATCGTTTCTGTCTGATTCAGGTTTTATAATATTCTTAGGATTAACCTTCGAATAAATGTTTTAACGCTAAATTTTGGGCGACTACACTGATTTTGTGAGTCGTTTATATACTAAAATATTTTGAATAAATTAATTTTATTTATTTTAGATTCTATATGTGAATTAATTTTATTTATTTCAGTCTTGTCAGACTGATATTAAATTTCATTTAACTTGGCCTTAATTATTAATGTGAAATTATGGCCTTAATTAATTATTACTTGTAAAAATTAATACTTTTTAAATTATTATTATTATACCCTTTATATATATATATATATATATATATATATATATATATATATATATATATATATATATATATATATATATATATATATATATTTTTATGTTTACAAATTATAAATGTACATAAAATTTATAATAAAATACAACTAAAAATTTATACACAATAGATGGATAAAAATGAAATTCAATAAAGTTAAAAAACACAGAGAATGTTGATCAATTTCAATAACCTTTGATAAAGTTTAACACACAGAAAATATTTACAGTTATTGTTATTTGAGGAATTGGATTGATGAACTGTTGGGAAATTGGATTGTTCAGCTATTGGGAATTTGAATTGTTGAGCTATTGAAGAGGATTTTTATTTATCTACGCTCTTTGGCGTACACATTGACCCTGTATCTCTTGGGCACTATTCTTAGTACCAATGTTATTTGCAATAAGCACAATAAGCAGGGCCAGATTTAGGTTATGTTAACCCTAACCCTGATAATAAGCATATATCAAGTACGATTTGGAAATGACTTATAAATATCATAAGAGTCATCCTTTAAATAACAACTCAACTCAGCCAAGTAGCACAAATTGTCATAGAAGAAAAATAGAGCGAAAAATAAAGAAAATTAAATTAAATCGATGTCCATTCAAAAAATGAATGGAAAAAATCTAAACAGTGTAATTATCAAAAAAAAGGAGAAAGAGTTTTAAATCAGGTTCATTTAGACAATTGTACTTGAGGCTACCTCCCATTGGGTCAATAAGATCTCTCTTAGAATCATGCAAAATTGTATTGGTTGAATTTGAGAAAAGCATTTTGAACTGTGATATTAATAAAAGTTATTTTTGTTGAGTTAATATTATTTTATTAAACCATGTGGAATCAGATTAGCAGTCATATATTACCGAACTATAATTTTACTCAATATATGCATAACTTATTATGCCAATTATTATGTATAATTAGGGGGCCTTTTAACCAAATATATATANTGCCAATTATTATGTATAATTAGGGGGCCTTTTAACCAAATATATATATATATATATATATATAGATATATATAGTTGAAGCTTATTGAAAGTTAAAAAAATGTCAAACAACTATAGAAGAAAATATGAATTAGGCTTAGAAAAGCGGAAAAGTTAAAGAAGAAACTAAGAAAAACGAAGTGTTCACTAGAGAAATATATAACAACAGAAACTAAAGAAATAATGAAAGCTGCTCAACAAATGTAAACAATTATATCTAACGAGAAAAACGCTATGAAAACCAAAACTCAGAACAAGATGTTAGTTCTGTTAAACAAAATAGGTTTACAGGTGATACAGAGGCAGTAGTCTCCTTTAAATGGAAAAGTACTTGCAAGCTTTTCCATAGCAGAATAAACGAATTTCTAAATTAATTTATAGCTGAATTTAATGATTGGGAAAATGCAATTTCTCGAATAACATCACATGAAAAATCAAAGGATCATCTTTGTGGAGTGTTAGGGATATTACAAAATCAGAAAACCAGTAGAATTGATATAGAATTACAGAAAGAGAACGAAAAATTATGTAAGTACTGAATTGAAGTTTTGAAAAGTATATTTGAAGTAATTAAATTTCTGTCTGAAAGAGGATTAATAAAATACATGGAGATAGTAAAATACATAAATTTTCTTATAATGGAAACTTTCTTGGTTTCATCTATCTATTGGATGAATTTGATCTATTTTTGAAGGAGCATATTCGAAGACATAGAAATCCAGGAAGAGGAAATGTTTCGTATTTATCTAGCATTATATGTGAAGAATTTATTGGTAAACTGGCATCTCAAGTTGCACTAATAATCTGTAATAAACGATGGGAAATATTACGGAATCAGTTCAAATTCAACTCTTGATATTAATCATATGAATCAGCTTACCGTGATCATTTGGTATGATCACAAAAATGGAAATGTGGTTGAGCAATTTTTTTAATTTATTCAAATTGAACCACATGATTGAAAATATTTGTTGGATATTATAAGAAATTATTACAAGAATATTATTATAAGTATATTATTACAACACAATTGCGAATCAGCAATAATTTTTAAATTTCAATTTTCTAAAATCATTTTTAAAATATTTGTTACAAATTAAAAATGATTTATCATTTAAATTATATTTTTTATAATTGAAAATATATATTATAAGTACTTTCGATTTTTACCTCTAATTTCTTTTTAATTAACATTGTATTTGTTAAAAAATTGACTATGAATCAATAAAGATATCGATGTTTTTTGATATTCAAGAATTTTCAGCACAGGCTTCTTCAAATGATTTTTAT
Organism: Schmidtea polychroa; assembly: GCA_959609185.1. Classification (NCBI taxonomy): domain Eukaryota; kingdom Metazoa; phylum Platyhelminthes; order Tricladida; family Dugesiidae; genus Schmidtea; species Schmidtea polychroa. The sequence continues at coordinate 33,757 of CAUHTR010007703.1, forward strand.
TAAAAAAATGTAATAAATAAAAGGGTTTAAAATATATATAATATCAAAAGCTATTCTATCCTGCCTAACGATGACGGAAAAACTGTCGAAATATATCGTAAAATGAATGTTCGAGTTGCGCTTTCTTATATATAATTAAATAGGTATTATTTTGCTTGTTACTGTCTTATGGTTTAATCATACTTTGTAATACTTGTAATACTTTGTAATAGTTTGCGCACAATGACTGGACACGCCGAGTATTTAGATTTTATTGTATATGTACTTTGTATTTGGCAATTTATTATGCTGAATTTTCGATAATTAAAATGTTTTATAATATTGCTGCTTTAGTATATGGCAATGGATCTAGTATGTACAAAGCCAAATTATCAGGACATGATTCTGCAAAAGTTGTTTTTACATCTATTATCGGAAGATCTCGTCACTTAGGTGTAAGAATTGGAATGGGCCAGAAAGTTAGCTCAATTCAAGAGAGGTATTTTGACTAAAGATTTTTCATTGGGCATGGCATTGTTACTAACCGATATGATATGTGAAAGATCCAGCATCATACATTTTACAATTAATTGATTATTGCACCAGTTGGTCATATAATACTTCTTACCAAAACGCCCCTAAAAATAATTCAAATCATGTTTGAAACATGCAATGCTTATGCAATTTATGTTGCTATCTAAGCTGTTCTGTCGCTTTATGCTTCAGGAAGAAGTACAGACATTATTTTAGATTCCGGAAATGGTGTATCACACAATACACAACTTAATGAAGGTTATGCGTTGGGTTTCACTGGAATAGATTTGACAGATAATTTGATAAAAATTAAACAAGTGAAACATTTATTCGAATGTGTATTTGTATGTGTTATCATCTTAACAAAACAAATCGTATGATGTAAAATATTTTCTTACGGATGTCTAACATTAAAATAATATAAACATTACGAGATTTGTGATACTCATTGCAAATCCCAATAGTAGACTAGTTTCGAGCTTTTGGCTCTCATCAGTACTATACCATTACAAGTTTAAAATGATAAAGGTTTACGGATGCACTTGTATACAGTTTCTGTGTATAGACGGTGTCACCAGAGGCGATTATGATTTTTCATACGTCATGTTAACAAGTTTGAAGATATTTTTTCTGTGATTTAGCTAATTTGCAAGTGATGTGATTTCCAGTGTAGCAGGGAAATTATACAATAGAGTTGAATCAGCAATATTTTATACTTACCTGGCGCGAAGAGAAATCTTCACGTCTCCTGTATAGTACTGAAGAGAGCCAAAAGCTCGAAAATAGTTTACTAGTGGAATTTGCACTGGGTATCACAAAGCTTTTGAGGTTAAATCGTATGTATCCTTTATTTTTAATTAATACTAAGAATTTAATAATATTAGATAATAATCAACAATTTAAAATAATTTATGAAAAATAACTAGAAATATATTTACTTAATTAGAAAATAACTTAAATTAAACTTTATTCAATTATTTTTAGTTTATTTTTCATAATTTTATCTAATATTTATCTAATGTTTATTGTTAAAAAATTTTAATAAATAAAATCAATTTTAAATAGCTAAAGGATAAAGAACTAGATATATTTACTTTTTAAATATAAGTTTAGTAAAATTTATTCAAAACTTCTTCAAAATTGTTTTAGTAAGTTATATAATTGTAAATCATTAATTATTTTAAATTATTAATTTAAGTTATTTTATGAAAATATGTAACAAATATAACAAAAGTATGTATATTTCAGATATATTTATAAATTAAATTTTCAAATTTTTCAATTTATTAATCAATAAGTAAATAAATTGCTCCAAATATCACTACATTAATAAGAATAAAAGTTACTTTATATATTGATATAATGATAATTTTTCATAAATCATAATTTAAATATAAGTTTAATAAAATTTATTCAAAACTTATTCAAAATTGTTTTAGTAAGTTATATAATTGTAAATCATTTAAGTTATTTTATGAAAATATATAATGAAAATATATATAATGCTGTAAATAATTATTTTAAATTATTAATTTAAGTTATTTTATGAAAATATATAATGAAAATATATATAATGCTGTAAATACTTGTGTGTTGAGTGTTTTTAAATAAGCTTTTGTGTATTGTAGGTATTGATAGTTGTGTTAAATTAAATAATTAATAAATATTTTTTAAAATTTTTAAATTATTAAATTAAATTTTAAACGTTAAAATATAACAAAAGTATTTATATTTCAGATATATTTATAAATTAAATTTTCAAATTTTTCAATTTATTAATCAATAAGTAAATAAATTGCTCCAAATATCACTACATCAATAAGAATAAAAGTTACTTTATATATTGATATAATGATAATTTTTCATAAATCATAATTTAAATATAAGTTTAATAAAATTTATTCAAAACTTATTCAAAATTGTTTTAGTAAGTTATATAATTGTAAATCATTTAAGTTATTTTATGAAAATATATAATGAAAATATATATAATGCTGTAAATAATTATTTTAAATTATTAATTTAAGTTATTTTATGAAAATATATAATGAAAATATATATAATGCTGTAAATACTTGTGTGTTGAGTGTTTTTAAATAAGCTTTTGTGTATTGTATGTATTGATTGTTTGTTAAATTAAATAATTAATAAAAAAATTTTTAAAATTTTTAAATTATTAAATTAAATTTTAAATGTTAAAATATAACAAAAGTATGTATATTTCAGATATATTTATAAATTAAATTTTCAAATTTTTCAATTTATTAATCAATAAGTAAATAAATTGCTCCAAATATCACTACATTAATAAGAATAAAAGTTACTTTATATATTGATATAATGATAATTTTTCATAAATCATAATTTAAATATAAGTTTAATAAAATTTATTCAAAACTTATTCAAAATTGTTTTAGTAAGTTATATAATTGTAAATCATTTAAGTTATTTTATGAAAATATATAATGAAAATATATATAATGCTGTAAATAATTATTTTAAATTATTAATTTAAGTTATTTTATGAAAATATATAATGAAAATATATATAATGCTGTAAATACTTGTGTGTTGAGTGTTTTTAAATAAGCTTTTGTGTATTGTATGTATTGATTGTTTGTTAAATTAAATAATTAATAAAAAAATTTTTAAAATTTTTAAATTATTAAATTAAATTTTAAATGTTAAAATATAACAAAAGTATGTATATTTCAGATATATTTATAAATTAAATTTTCAAATTTTTCAATTTATTAATCAATAAGTAAATAAATTGCTCCAAATATCACTACATTAATAAGAATAAAAGTTACTTTATATATTGATATAATGATAATTTTTCATAAATCATAATTTAAATATAAGTTTAATAAAATTTATTCAAAACTTATTCAAAATTGTTTTAGTAAGTTATATAATTGTAAATCATTTAAGTTATTTTATGAAAATATATAATGAAAATATATATAATGCTGTAAATAATTATTTTAAATTATTAATTTAAGTTATTTTATGAAAATATATAATGAAAATATATATAATGCTGTAAATACTTGTGTGTTGAGTGTTTTTAAATAAGCTTTTGTGTATTGTATGTATTGATTGTTTGTTAAATTAAATAATTAATAAAAAAATTTTTAAAATTTTTAAATTATTAAATTAAATTTTAAATGTTAAAATATAACAAAAGTATGTATATTTCAGATATATTTATAAATTAAATTTTCAAATTTTTCAATTTATTAATCAATAAGTAAATAAATTGCTCCAAATATCACTACATTAATAAGAATAAAAGTTACTTTATATATTGATATAATGATAATTTTTCATAAATCATAATTTAAATATAAGTTTAATAAAATTTATTCAAAACTTATTCAAAATTGTTTTAGTAAGTTATATAATTGTAAATCATTTAAGTTATTTTATGAAAATATATAATGAAAATATATATAATGCTGTAAATAATTATTTTAAATTATTAATTTAAGTTATTTTATGAAAATATATAATGAAAATATATATAATGCTGTAAATACTTGTGTGTTGAGTGTTTTTAAATAAGCTTTTGTGTATTGTATGTATTGATTGTTTGTTAAATTAAATAATTAATAAAAAAATTTTTAAAATTTTTAAATTATTAAATTAAATTTTAAATGTTAAAATATAACAAAAGTATGTATATTTCAGATATATTTATAAATTAAATTTTCAAATTTTTCAATATATTAACTTTTTAAATATAACTTTAATAAAATTTATTCAAAACTTTTATTTGCTTCAATAAATTATATAATATAAATCATTTTATATCATTGCAAATTATTTGTATAGGTCATAAATGAAGGGAGTTATTCTATTGCAATTCAACAGTTTAATTAACAAGATCACACAAGAAGTAGAGAATCATTTTCATCTTGGTGAAAAATCAAATATAACTTCAAGATTTCTTATTAGCCATGCCTTAGAATCTGAATCAGAAAAAGATTTTGTTGCAAAAGTTCCAAAAGCTGCAGCATTTATGCCAGGATCATTTCTTAAAAATGTTTTTGACATAACAAAAAGAATGTCCCCAAAAGGAGGATTTAAAGATTATAATGAAATTTTGAAATCCAAAATTATTCAGACTAATATTCCAGAAACTAAAAATGTCGAAAATCCCAAAATACTAGAGAAAAAAATGAAATTCCCGAAATTGTGTCGTGAAAACGAAGGCCCAATTGCCATAGAGGTCGAAAATTCTGAGTCGTATTTTTCTAATTTGACATCAGATACGATCAAACAAATAAATGAAGTTTTGGAGGAAGAAAAAAAGAAGTCTATTAAAAACGATAGGAGAAGCCGATCTAGATCAGACTCTCGATCAAAGATCCGAACTCACAAAAGGAGTAGAAACGACAGTGACAGAAAGAGAAGTGATAGAAGAAGGTCCAGATCGAGATCAAAGGAGCATAGAAAACATAGAAGTAATCATCGCAGTCGATCGAAATCCTTAGAAAGGTGTGATAGACAAGGCTATAGATATAGCCGACCGGAAACAGGAAAGATCTACAAAGGTGTTGTTAGTGTGTTAAGGAAAAATGCTTGTATCGTTCATTTGAGCGAGTTTCCTGGAACGGTAGAAGGAATGGTCCATATATCAAATCTGTGCACATATCACGTGAAGGACGTGAAAGATGTACTAGCAGTTCAAGATAAAGTCTATGTCAAAGTAATGGCAATTGAAAATAATAGGATTAAGCTCAGCATGAAGGTAGTTAATCAAAAAACTGGCAAAGATCTACTGGAGGAATTTCAACAAGATAGATTTCGAAATCCGGAAAAGCCGGACGTGTATAATAACCAACTGGACGAGGAATATATCCAGGTGAACACGAAAAGAAAAATCCAAAGAATGACCAGTCCAGAACGATGGGAATTGCGCCAGATGGAAAATGCAGGCGTCCTGAAAATCACCGACCATCCCGATTACAGTGAAGACACGGGAGTAATGTACAACGCCGATGATGAATCCGAGGAGGATATAGAAATTGAAATCGTCGAAGAAGATCCGGCATTTTTAAAGGGCCAATTCAACGAAGAATTAACTCTATCTCCCGTGAGAATTGTGAAAAATCCCGACGGATCCCTCCAAAACGCAGCAATGATGCAATCGGCATTGCAGAAACAGAGACGAGAAACAAAACAACAAGAGAAAATGAATGAACAAATGTCAAAAGTTTCAACACAGAAAGTAACCGGCAAAGACTGGCACGATCCGGTAACGAAGGAATTCAACAATAACACCGATAATCGAATCAATCGCAACGAAAAGTTCTCGGATGTTCCCGAATGGAAGAAATACGTCACCGGGGGCACCGGAGGCCGGGGAGCATCGACCCAAATGCTCAACAAATCGATTCTCGAGCAGAGGCAGAGCTTACCGATATTCAAATTGAAAAACGAGCTCCTGCAAGCAATCAATGACAATCAGGTGTTGGTGGTTATCGGAGAAACCGGGAGTGGGAAAACCACACAAATGACCCAATATATCGCAGAAGCCGGGCTGATAAAGAACAAAAAATCGCCTGTACCCAACCGAGAAGAGTAGCAGCGAAATCCGTTGCCAAACGAGTCGCTCAGGAATTCGGCTGTCTATTAGGCCAAGAAGTCGGTTACACGATTCGATTTGAGGACATGACAACATCGGAAACGAAAATCAAATACATGACCGACGGAATGCTGTTGCGGGAATGCCTGGTCGATCCGGAACTAAATCAATATTCGGTGATCATGTTGGATGAGGCGCACGAGCGCACAATCCATACCGATGTATTGTTTGGGCTACTGAAGAAAGCTGCCACCCAACGGGATGATTTGAAACTGATTGTCACTTCGGCCACTTTGAATTCCGTTAAATTCTCAGAGTATTTCTTCGGTTCTCCGATTTTTCGAATTCCCGGGCGCACCTTCGAAGTCGAAGTTCTGTATAGTGTGGAACCGCAACAGGATTATCTAGAAGCGAGTTTGAACACGGTAATGCACATCCATTTGACCGAACCGCCCGGAGATATGCTCCTGTTTCTTACTGGCCAAGAGGAAATCGATACCTGCTGTGAGATAATCTACAACCGAATCAAAGCTCTCGGTCAGGATTGTCCGGAACTTCTGATCCTGCCCGTCTATTCTGCAATGCCATCCGATCACCAATCGAGGATTTTCGATCCAGCTCCACCGAACGCTCGGAAACTCGTAATCGCAACCAACATTGCCGAAACCAGTCTGACAATCAACGGGATCTATTATGTCATCGATCCGGGATTTGTGAAGCAAAAGGTGTACAACAGTAAATCGGGAATGGATCAACTGATCGTTACACCGATATCACAAGCCCAAGCAGATCAGCGCAAAGGAAGAGCCGGTAGAACGGGCCCCGGCAGATGTTATCGACTCTACACCGAGCGGGCATTCAAAGAGGAAATGTTACCGAATAACGTTCCGGAAATCCAAAGAACCAACATGGCCAGCACGGTGTTGGCATTGAAGGCAATGGGAATCAACGATCTGTTGACGTTCGATTTTATGGACGCGCCTCCCTCGCAAACCCTGGTGAAAGCAATGAGTGAATTGCACGCTCTCTCGGCATTGGACGATGAAGGACTGCTGACGAAACTCGGCAGGAAAATGGCAGAATTCCCATTGGAACCGATGTTGGCGAAAATGTTGATCATGTCAGTCCATTTGGGATGCAGTGAAGAAATCCTCACAATCGTCTCGATGTTGAGTGTGGAACCGGCATTCTATCGACCGAAAGACAAAGCCGACGCAGCGGATCAAAAGAAGGCGAAATTCAACCAACCAGAAGGTGATCATATAACTCTGCTAGCGGTGTTCAATGCTTGGAAAAACAGCAAATTCTCCACTCCTTGGTGTTATGATAACTTCATTCAAGCGCGCTCAGTGAAACATGCACAAGATGTCCGGAAACAATTGCTCGGTATCATGGACCGGTACTCGTTGAAGATTCGCTCTTGTGGCAAAAATACCGGCCTGATTCAGAAAGCAATTGTTTCGGGGTTCTTTCGAAACGCTGCTAGAAAAGATCCCCAAGAAGGATACAGGACTCTTGTCGATCAGCAGGTCGTTCATATCCATCCTTCTAGTGCGCTGTTTCATCGTCAGCCGGACTGGGTGATTTTCCATGAGTTGGTATTGACCACTAAAGAGTACATGAGAGAAGTGACAACAATCGACTCGAAATGGCTTGTAGAATTCGCTCCGAAATTCTTTAAATTTTCCGATCCAACGAAGCTTAGTCAAGCGAAAAAATCACAGCAAATCGAACCGCTTTATAATAGATTTGAAGAGAAAGATTCCTGGAGAATCTCAAGAGCTCAAAAGAAGTTTCATGTTAAAGTTACTTTTTAAATCAGACATTGTGAAATTTGTTTCTGTACAAATAAAGTTTTTTTAATAGCTTCTCTATTTTATTTGTTTTATATAAATAAGCTAGAAACTCGAAATTACTCTGAAAAGTTGAGGTATGTACCAACAAAAATATTCGTAATTGATAATTCTTCATGAGATTGCTCACACCTCCCACAATAAAGTATATCAGAATTATTCCCATTCAGAATGGCATTGAATTCAATCATTTTTCGTTTTTTGTCTATTTTCCTAAAAAATTTTATTATTTATCTTTTACTTTCTCCAGTTATTTCTATATCGTTGAAGCCCTTTGCTCTATTTATGTTTAAGCTCCACCCTTAAAATAAATAAAAATTACAAAAAATTTGCATAATCGCTTTCACACAAATGTTGTGATTTTGAAAGAAATCCTGAGGCCTCATATAAAATAGAAAAGATAAAAATCACAATGTAAAAACATAAAAGGCAAAATTTTTGAAACTATATTTTTACTCAAAACTAAAATTTCAATATGTGTTCTCAATGCTTTGAAATATTTATTAAAACGTAAATATGTCAAACGGTTGTCTTTCATAATTTGATGGGGTATGATCTCCATATTTTGAAGTATGGTTTGAATAATTTTCCTTCTTGGGAATTAAATATAATTCCGACTACTACCGAGATATTCATCTCCCTCATCGCGTATATTAACAAATTGCCTGTTCGTTTTATTGACAGCATGCAGTTTGTTAATTCATCTTTAGCAAAAGCGGTTAAGACTCTTTCCGATCTGCCTTTAACTTCTTCTGTTTTTGATGGCGCAATTGTTCGAGCCAAAGGTATATTTCCTCATGACTTCGCCACATCTCTTGACGTTCTGGAATCAACTCTTGAACTACCTCCGATTTGGGATTTAGTCTAATGATGAATATGCATTAGCCCAAGTTATTTGGACTCAGCAAAACTGCAATAACATGTTAATTACATGTTAACTTACCTTAAATTAGACGTGTTTCTCCTCGCAGACTATTTTCAGCAATTCCGTGCAAAGGCAATTGCTTAAAATGGTCTGGAGCCTCTTAATTTCTACGAAATTCCCGGTATGTCATGGGCCTCAGCACTTATGACATTAACGGAACCCATAGAACTTTTGCAGGACATGGAAATGTTCAATTTCTATGAAAGAGGGATACGGGGTGGGTTAACATTTGTTAACAAACATTATGTTGCTAGTTCTGAAGACACAGAACTCTTGTACATAGATATAAACAACTTGTATGGTTGGGCCTTAAGCCAAAATCTGCCTTATGCTGACTTTGTATGGTTGTATGATGATTTGGATACTGTACTTTCTGAATGTGAGAATGCTGATATTGATAACCTTCCATATGGGTATATTATGGAAGTTGATATCGTTATACCTGAATGTTTGCAAGACTTCTTGAATGACTTTCCTATTGCTGCGGAAAAGATGTGTCCACCGAACTCCAAAGTTGAGAAGCTGATGCTCACGCATTGGCCAAAGAAGAACCATATTCTTCATTGGAGGCTTCTTAAACTTTATCTTTCACTCGGTGCGACGGTTGTTAAAATTTATAGAGCAGTTAAATTCACGCAAGCACCTATATTTCTTTCTCACATAAATAAAAACACTACATTAAGAGCACAATCAACCAGTGAGTTATATAGAGATTTGTTTAAGCTTTATAACAACAGCTTATATGGGAAATCCGTTGAGAACTTAAAGAAAAGGATGAATTTGAGGCTATGCAATTCAGCTGAAAAGATGATTGTATATGCCTCAAAGCCAACTTTCAGGAAATCAATCAGAATTGATGAGGACTTGATTGCGGCACATCTGAATAAGGACTATATATGTTTAGACAGAGATAGTTACATCGGTCAATCAGTACTAAATCTGTCTAAACAGAGGATGTACCAGCTCCAATATAATGAACTGGCGAAATAAAGGACAGAGTTTAATTGTGAAATAAATATTGTTGCTGGCGACACCGACTCCTTTTTCTTAGAGATAAAGCAGTGTAAGCTTGACACTCTTTTGCCGGCAATGATAAGAGACAGCCTTCTAGATACATCAAATTACGATCCTGCTCATCCTTTGTATTCCAAGAGCTTGGATTCGGTAATAGGGAAGTTTAAGGATGAGAGTAAACGGCTGGGCTATAGCGAGTGGGTTTTCTTGTGGCCTAAGTGTTATAGTTTGTTAGGAGATAAGGCAACACTTAGGGCTAAAGGAGTTCAATTAGGGAACACTGAGATAGGGCACCAGTCTTATTTAAACTGCTACAACAACAGCGTAGTATATACGGTCCCACAAACGAGAATAGGGACGCGCAACCACCAGCTCTTTACTTTTAAAAATTATAAAATAGCCTTCTCGAAAAACGATGACAAGCGGTTTTGGGTGGGTCCTAATACCAGACATTTTTTAGTAGTCGATGTTCCAGATGTTGACCATGTATCTGAAGTCGGTCCACTTTTTGGCGGAATGAGCCCGAGCTTTTGTGATTCTGATGACAATATTGATTCTGATGTAAATATTGATAATGACGTCGATATCGACGATGTTTTATTAAGCGATTAATAAATCTTTTAAAAACATTTATTTTGGCGTTAAATTTTATAATGTAGATAATTTTTATTTTCGAAAACTCGTTATAGTTTTCATTACTCTTTTTATCATAAGATACATTTTATAATTTACAATAATAATATTGTTAATAAATATTAAACTCTATAAGTATCTAATGATGGAAAAAGTAATATGGTTTAAAACTTTTTATAATGTGTATTTGAAAATGTATGTAAGAAATGATAGAAGATGCTATAGCTTTGTTGAAACGATTATTTCTATTATTTCTATATAAAAATTTTTTTTATTTTTTATTATTAATTAATATTAATTATTTATTATTAGTATTTATAAATTATTATTATTTATTATAATTATTTATGTTTTTTATTATTTAAAATATTTTTCTAGCTCATTTGAAGTTATTTATTTTTATTAATTTTACAATAGTTGTTAATAATCAATAACAGTTGCACCTTTACCCAATCATAATGTAAAATAATAACTGATCTCTGTGCAAAATCTTTACAATAGGTAAAATTAAATAACATACATCTGAAAATGTGAGAGTCACGATAACAGATGGATTTGTCACCACTGGATCAGGTCAATAATGAAATAATTTAATATTTCACCGACAACTCCAACATATATAATAATACATGTATTATTTATTTAATTATAATTCCTATGCGTTTTTAAAAGTAAATTATTAAATTATATCAAATTGAATAGTTCCGAATAAAAGGAAAACCGAAATTGAACGAAAAAGAATGGTGGTCAAAGCAGAAAGTAATGGCAAAGAAAGATATGAATAAAAACAGAACTAATGGTATAATCAGACAAGAAATGAAAAAAAATGCGCAAACCTGAGGAAATGCAATAAAGTGAAATGTTATCGAAATTGAAGCTGGAAAACGGGAGATGGTAGATTAGGGGATGGTGAAGAAGACAGTGAGCAAGAAATTATTAGAAAGTTTATAAAGGATTTCTCGTATTTCGCTCAGCCATTAAATTTATTGTTAAAGAAAAATAACAAGTTTACATGGAACAAAGCTGAACAAGAAGCTTTTGACGCATTAAAGCAAAAATTAGTAATAACACCCATTTTGCGATGTCCACATTTCAAGAAAGCTTTCCTATTAATGACTGATCCCAGTAACGCTGCATTTGACGCGGTGTTAGGTCAGCAAGTGAAAACGTGAAAAGGATCACGTAATAGCGTATGCAAGCAGATCTCTAAGGCCACATGAGAAAAATTATTCGACAATCGAAAAAGAAACATTAGCGCTAGTTTCAGGTATTGCTACGCTTAGACAATACTTGCTGGGACGAAAATTTGCTGTGTGTACAAATCACAACTCTCTTCAGTGGCTGATGAAGCATAGATATTCAACTAGTAAATTAATCAGATGGTCAATTGCTTTACAAGAGTATGATTTTGAAATTAAATATAGAGCGTGGAAAGCGAATGCAAATTCTGATGCAATGTCAAGAATTCCCAATGGGCTTAGAAGAAAGGATGCTGGCACAGAAACGATGGAAGGCACGATATTTGCAGCAATCAAAGCCGTTAATAATTATCATTGAATTACAAAGCGAACAGAGAAAGGATAATCGACTGAAACAATTCTTTGAACAAGCAATGACAGTCAGAAAGGAGAACGATTTAAAGCAGATAATGAGTGAAAATCACAAATATATTATTCATAAAGGAATATCAAAATGCGTGAAAAACGATGAAATATTGATTATGATCTATGAAAAATAGAGAGAGTCACTATTGATGCAATATTATGATGGAGCCCTAGGAGAACATTGGTCGGCTTGAAAAACCTTATCAAGACTGAAAATGAAATACTATTGGCCATTGATGGAAAAAATATGTAAAAGATTGGTGCAAAAATTACAAGATATGTATCACTCGATGAAATACAGGCAATAAAATTAAAGTACCTGTAAAACCAATGTCTCTTCCTACCGCACCAGTGGAGATAACTGCAATGGACATTGTTGGACCGTTACCTGAAACAATAAAAGGAAATAAATGCATTGTAGTATTTTTTGATTATTTGACAAGATGGCCGGAAGCTTACGCCATGCCAAATCAAAAGGCCGATACAATAGCAAAAATATTTGTAGAAAACATTATCTTCTGATATGGTACCCCAAAAAAGTTATTAACCGATCAAGGTAAAAATTTCCATAGCGAATTGTTTAAATCAATCACCGAGTTATTTGGAATCTGGAAGTTGAATACTTCTCCCTACCATCCACAAACCGATGGTTTAGTCGAGAGATTTAATGGCACATTGATAAATATGATTTCGTCTTATGTAAATAGTAAACAAAGAGATTGGGACGACTACATAAAGCCTTGTTTATTTGCTTATAGAAATGCTATCAACCCAAGTACGGTGAAACACCTTTTTATCTAATGATTTAAGACGAAACAACAAGCCGATAGATCTAAACTTCCAATCACCTGTAACTCAATATATGGAAGTGCCCGAGTATAACGCAATAATGCAAGAGAGGGTGCAGTCTGTATGGACAAAAGTTGGATTAACAATAAAACACAGTCAAGAAAAGTATAAAGAAGCGTACGATAAGAAGACACGGCCTCATGGAATTAAAATTTAATTAAATTATTTAATTTATATTTAACCTTGAACACTTCGTTTAAATTCATTATTGTTTTCAATATCTTATAGAATTCTTATTTAATTAGTATAATATTAATATTCCGATAAATTTTAATTAATATTCCTAAAGATTTATTACAAAGTTTACTTATTATTTTAAAATATATTTTGAAAGCTAAAGAATTCCAAAAGTATTTGACATTTTTGTTAGGAATTTTTTAAATAATTTATTGCATTTTCAGTGATAAGTCAATTGAGTGTTATATCTCTCTTGCTCATTACGTCAGGATTCAGCGTCTCATTTTCTTTAAAAAACTACAATTTAAAGAAAGTTGATGTCAGTGTTTTAGAATATAAATATGAAACAAAATATTTCTCTACATATGTAAGTGAGATTTATTAAAAACAGCATTCAATGAAAACTATTAAGCTGGACCATTTCACATATAAAAATGACAGTGCAAAATTTCAAATGAAGTATTTGATTTCCAGTGAAAACTGGGTAAAAGGGAATGCCATATTATTTTACTGTGGAAATGAGGGATCTATTGAACTGTTTGCCAATAATTCCGTAAGACAAGATCAAAACTAATTGAAAAATATATAATATCGCATAGGGATTCATTTGGGAATTGGGAGAACAATTGTCTACAATGGTTATATTTGCAGAACATCGATTTTATGGTTCATCTCTGCCGTTCGGTAAAATGTCATACAATGTTAGACCGCACATTCTATGGAATAATATCAACTTGTTAATTTAGGGATCCCAGCATTTTGGGTACTTAAATTCTGAACAAGCTCTCGCTGATTATGCAGATTTACTGACTTATTTGAAAGGTACTGTTCCTGGAGCTGAAAATTCCCCAGTAATTGCTTTTGGAGGTTCGTATGGAGGAATGCTAGCAGCTTGGTTCAGACAAAAATATCCAAATATTGTTGCAGGGTAAAATTTATTGTGATAATTATTATAGAAATAATTGAAAATTTTTTGACCATCATTGCGCTTGCCACATACTGGGATATGAACTAATTTATTTAATTAATTAATTAATTAGTTTTTATTTTTGTAATAATTTTATAATTTTACCTGAGGATTGCTCCATCAATTTTTAATTATTATATTAGTTTATAGCATTTTATTTGATATCCGATCTTACCTTAACCCCCCCCCCCGAAAAATATTGATTTTGATGTTAATTAATTTTTAATTAATTTTACTCTTAATTTAAATTTTTGAGTTTTACTTGATTTTCATATGAATTTTTGTACTTTTAAATTTTTTGTGCATATTTATACAACCTTAACAATAAATAGGAACTTTGCCTAAAAACGTTACTCGGTTTTGGGTAGTTTGTGAAAATAGCTGTCCTAAACAACCCCTTCAAACCTGGGCCTACGCTAGATCAGGGGTGCGGCCTCCGGAGCCTTATCGAAATAAATCTTAATTTATATAAAAAAAACCATGAATTTTGAGGATTTATAAATAAAAATACTTGTAACTACTGAACTGCATATATACCGCTTAGTTCAAAGAACGAAATATAAAAGTCAATCATTCACCCCATAAATACAAAACGTATATAGACGAAAAAATAAGATTATTGAGCACTCATTTGTGAAATGATGACTTATTTGCATCAATTTTTCGATTCAGAAATAATAAACATTTTCCAGAATATTTCGTACAGCTTGTATTTTTCAAATCTGGAGACTGATTATAAATATTGTTTTAATTACTAACTGTATATAAACACAAGATTTCAAATGAAATTAATTAACGTTATAATACTTTTTGACTGCGGCCCCATTTGGAGGCGACAAATTTCAATGTGGTCTATGGAAATAGAAAGTTTCCCCACCCCTGCGCTAGATACTGAAAAGTTTGTCATCAAAAACTACATCTAAATTTTTTTCGTCAATCCGATGAATGGTTTTCTTGAAAAACCTTTTAACGAATTTTTTCCCAAATTTGACTTTAATACATTAATTATTTTAGGTCAATAGCAGCTTCGGCTCCAGTTTTAATGGTTGGAAACCTTGAAAATTGTAATTATGCATTTCGTGTTCTTACTCGAGCTTTTAAAATTAAAGGAAATGAGGCTTGTGTGAATAATATTCATAATGTCTGGTCTGTTATGAAGAAAATGAATGATCCGGTTGGTCTTACAAATTTGTCAAAAATATTTCATACCTGTAACCCCTTAAAAACGGTTGATAGCTTGATAAGTTTATTAACGGATGGCTTATTTGATATGGGCATGGCCAATTATCCGTATCCAACTAATTTTCTCGGTCCAATGCCAGCTTGGCCAGTTACGGTATTTGGATTTTATGGTATGTTATTTTTATAACTAAATGTGAACTCAGGTATTTTGCACACCTTTGTCTTTCCCAATAAATAATCCTATTCAATTGTTAAACGCTTTCTATACTGGTGCACAAGTCTTCTTTAATTACACTGGTCAGATTCAGTGTCTCCCTACAACACCTGTCACACCGGGACTCGATGACAATGGATGGAATGTTCAGGTAGTTTAAATGTTTAGTGCTTAACTTGTTAATTCTTTGTGTCTCATAAATTCGTCATTTTTAAGAGATAATTTTTTGTATATTTTTATATTGTATATTGTATATAAATGCATCCTGCTAAATAGGAAATTTGGCATAAAATCTACATTTAAGTGAACAAAAAATATTCTTACTTTGCTTATGTCTCATATGCATATCACCCATGAAATGACGATGCAAGAAACGTAATTTTTTAGTAATTTCAATGATTTGTAAAATTTCATTAAATTTTAATAAATATTAATTCATTCAACATTTTCCTTATTTAATTGCGAATATAGATTTGTATAACATAAGAAAATAAATTTTTGGATTTATAGTCGTAATAGAAATATAAATTAAATTTCAAAAAAATAATTAAAATAATAACAGATCAAAATTATACTGAATTTTGCTGAGAAATATTGACGGTTAGATTCTTTAAAATTCGGATTCCTCGCAATAATAATAATTGTCTATGTATTTATGTGAATGAGTGATTATGGAATAACGCTTAATTAAAACCACCAAATGGCAAATTTTATTTTCAATTTTAATTATGATCAACAGCATGGCATTTTTATTTTAATGTTATCTGAAAATCGACTTTACTCCATCGAATGATGAATAGTTTGTCCACTTTGAATCATTAATTCTTTTTTTAAAATTCCGTCATTTTTGACAGGTTATAGCTAGTTATTTTATAATTACTTTATAAATTTAATATTTATTTTACAAATTTATTTATTTTTATAAATTTATTATTATTACTATTATTATTATTATTATTATTATTATTATTATTATTATTATTATTATTATTATTATTATTATTATTATTATAAAATTACTCTATAAATTTAGTATTCGAAAATGAAGCATATATTGTTTCAAGTAAGATTTGTAAAAATTTCAGAGATATTTTAAAATTTTTATGCTCATGATTTCGTTTTGTTTAATTTTATTTTGTACCGTCAATAATTATATATTTATCGTTATAATTCGAGAAAATTGATAAAAGATTACATTTGTGAGTGAAAGATAAAGTAAAAAGCTATTAAATCAAGAAAACTTTAATAATAAATTATATTTTGTAAAAAGTGAAAGAAAGGGTTAAAGGAAAAATCTGAAAATATAAAAAAAATGTGTTAGTTACCATATCATATTAAACATTGTTATGATAACATATCAATGGTATTCGGTAACGTATTTTGTTTATTTAATTCACATATGCTGTGAATTTTATTATAATCAATTAAAAATTGAAAATTGAAATCTATTTCGAAACTCATAAATAACTTGCTTGTGATAAATTATGTAAATTTTTCAAATAATACAATATATTCTTGTTTAATTCTAGCACCATTTTTAGAAACTCACGTCGACCAATCAAATTTGTTATAGATATTATTCAGACGTTCCTATTGGAGCATTTCAGGCATACCTTGGACAAATAAAATCAGAAAATAATTAAATATTAATATATTATCAATATGTAGCTATTAAAGATTTAACCTTGCATGATTACGTGAGCCTTTGTAAAACGTTGAAATTAACTATAAGTTATGCTATGGTTAAATTCACATGAGATTTATCTATAATCAACAAGCGCAAGGTTCAAATCTTTTGATATAATTATTTAATTATATATTATTTGCACCTGATTTCACAATACAATATAACAATGACGAGCCTTTATTTTGAATATTTAATTTTGAATATTATTTTAATCTGTAATGTTGTTAAGTATCCAAGTTAAATAATTGAATAAAAAGGCCCCATGCGTCTCTTTTAGTATAAGTTTTTGAGTAATGATGTTCAGATATATGGTCTAGCTTCATGTTCAACTGAATAAATAAGAAAAGAGTAGTTTATTATTAATATTATTTTTATTATTAAAATGTAATTCAAATAAATCACTAGGTAAGCCATTTCCACAGTTCTCATACATGAGTGATTTATTTCGACTTAAAATCGGTTTTGTCCAATACAATACAAAATTTAACAAGTTTTCCTTTCCTTTCATTCCTCTAATTGAATATTTCTTTTCAATTTCATTTTTATATGTTTAAAAATATATTCAAATTTAAACAAATTAAAATACTTCTAAAAATTAAAATGAAAATGAAAATGAAATTATTATTATTATTATTATTATTATTATTATTATTATTATTATTATTATTATTATTATTATTATTATTATTATTATTATTATTAAAATAAACAGTACAAGCTTTGTGATACCCAGAGCAAATCCCAATAGTAGACTAGTTTCGAGCTTTTGGGTCTCATCAGTACTATGCAGGAGACACGAAGATTTCTCTTCGCGCCAGTTAAGTATACAATATTGTTGATTCAACTCTATTGCATCCTTTGCATATTATTATTATTATTATTATTATTATTATTATTATTATTATTATTATTATTATTATTATTATTATTATTATTATTATTATTATTATTATTACTATTATTATTATTATTTGACATAATATATTTAAAGACTTGTACTGAATTACCAATGCCAATGTGTACAGACGGTATTACTGACATGTTTTATGAAAATCGTTTTGATAAGAATGTCAATGATAAAAATTGCCAAATATCCTACGGTGTTTCACCACGATGGGGATGGGGTCAGACCCTGTTTTGGGGTAAACGCTTAGATGCAGCTTCAAATATTGTATTCAGTAATGGGTTTCTTGATCCTTGGTCAGCCGGCGGAGTTTATAATTCTTCCAATCCATCTGTCCAAATAATACTGATAAAAAATGGTGCGCACCATGTCGATTTGAGAAGCTCTCATCCAAGTGACACGTCGGACATTCGATTTGCAAGGAAATTAGAAAAGAACGCAATAATGAAATGGATCAGTGAATGGAAAAGAAGTTGAATAAGTCTAAAGACCTTTTCTGATTTTATGTTATAAATTTTATTAAAAATTTATTAAAATGTTAATTAATTGTTTTTTTTAAATATTATACATTACAGATTGCGCATTTACTGAATACAAATTATTAATTGATTTGGGTTTAAGTATACGATCAAGATTTTATGTTGAACAAGTCTCTTCTATGGTCTCTTCTCTATTTTTTAACTTCTAGTTTTCATGATATTTATATATAATAAATACAATGTCAATCAGTGGTGAAAATTGAAAAAAGTTCTTATATATATATTCATTGATAACATATATAACTCCAATAGCCCATCTTACATAAGCAAAGAGTTATACGAATCTTGTTATCATTTCTTATTAAAGCTCCAAAATAAAATATTTGATCAAGATATGGATATTGTGTAAATCTGGCAATACCTCTTCAAGTGGCATTTGTTACTATATATGACTTCTTTCTGAAATAAACTTTATACCAAACTACCATGACATCATTGCAGCTTTCAAAGCGATTATTAAGATCTGAGTAAAAAAAGAGAAAAATTCAGAAAATATTCAACAGCGACAAATAGAAGGACACAAGTGAGCTCGATTACTTCAGTTAGTCAATAAGTAAAATTTAAAAAATTAGAAAATAGAATGGAATTTAAAGTATTTGATTAGAATTAGAATCCTTTTAATCATCAAATATTCTATGTATTTTATATTTTATGTAGAATATTCTATATAATTACGCATGTAGACAAACATAAAAAGATGCATTTGTTGGGGTTCAAAATTAATTAAAAATAATAAAAACAATTAAAAGTTTGATAGGTGGTAATTGAAGAGTTAAATCCAAATATAATAATACTAAATAATTGAGGGTTCCTAGACAAAACTGTTTAGTTTATACGAATTTTAATTATTTAATTAAAACAAATTAATTTAATAAAAAAATCGAATTGAATATTAAAGCTTGATAAACATCGTGGCTAAGAGTCAAGCCAGAAGAAAAATAATTAAATTTGAAAGAAATTTTCCAGCTTTTCACGAGCAAATAATCTATTTTGGAATTAAATGGCGCGGATAAAACAATGCGAAAGGAAATAAAAACTTAGTCAAATTATCATAATGGCCGAAGACACAGAAGGAACAAAACATTGAACAAGAGTTAAAGCATTATAAAAGGAGAGTAGATAAAATTCCTTTTTAGCTTGATAAAGTTTCCATAATGGTCGCCTGCCCCTATTAGGTTTATTGTATCAGTGAAAATTGGAACGATTGTCATTTGAAGCATAAATAAAAATTCATAGTTCTTATTCTGATCGAGATCAATTCAATTCAAAAGTTCAATTATGGGCTCTATCCAGCCTAATAATAGTTATAACTCAACAAATTACTGCCAAAAGGTGCGAAAAAAATAATTATATTTTAAAATAAAACTTAAAAAATTCCAATATTTAATAGCAAAATTTAATTTTCTTGAATATTTATTAAAATATGAAAATTCTATAAATCGTTAATTTTCTAAAATTTTAACATTAATTTGTTTTAATTTGTTTGGACTAAAATAATTATTAGAAAAATCATAATTTTTAAATCGAGATATAACTCAAAGAAAAATTTATTTGTCAATCTGGCAAATATATTAATATAACATTATTATTCCATCCATAATATTTAAATAATATTCAGGCTGATAATGGCTAAAAAAAATCCTTTTCAATGAATACAAGACAATAATAAAATTTTAAATAATTATTCTACTGAAAATTTCAGTAGAAAATATAATTGTCATATCTTTAATTGTTAACAAAATTGAATATATGCCTATAACTTTCCCAAGTTAATTTTGACCGCATTCTGGGCATATTATGCAATCTTTATCCGTCAGAAAACCTCTCCCCACGAGACTTGTGTCACACTTGCTACAGGTAAAACATTCTGAATGCCAATGACGATCATCAAGAGAAATAAATTTGCACCCTCCAAATCCTAGATAATATAATTATTTCTTAGAGTTACATTAAAGAACTCAAGTCTACCAGTTATTGGCTTGGTGCATTTCGTGCATTTCTTCGAAAACAAATTGGCATAACAATCCGCACAAAATGGCTTATCATCTTTTGATGTGAATTTCAGAGATGCCAATTGCTGGTGGCATTCTGTACACAAGAAACATTCTTTATGCCATGGTTCACCTTTATAAGTCACACCTCCTTTGCGAATAACCTGTAAATTATAACAATTTTTTCAGTAAAATCACAGTAAAGTAAAACAAATAGACAATAATACGATTTTTTTTCTATTTACACAAGTGCATTAATTTTATTACTTTCTTATTAATTTAACGACTCAAAGACACCGTCTAACTCGACTGCGACTAATTGATGGCATTAACAATAACATAGATAAAGAATAGGACCTGTACGCTATTTCAACACAAAAAATAGTAGTCACATCTTACATCTGTTTGCGTGGAATAAAAACTTCTATAATATAAAAGAAATCTCCGACTGCAAAGGGTTGAATATGAATATAATTATCATTTAAATTAAATTCCTGAATTGCAATTTTTCTAAGAATTTATGTATTTTTAGGTATGCCGCACTTAAATGACATTTATCTCTTCCTGTATTTTATTGAAAGATAAAAGCCAAATGCTCTTTATTTGTTTTTAAATTAACAGCTTCCTTGTCAAATATTAAAATAGAACTGCCTAGAGATAAGTTAGAAAGGGTTTCCTGCTTATTAATACCTTTGCGTACAATATTCAGGGAACCATTTTTAAAATTAAATAATTCCCCCATTTCCGGAGTTGATTATCCTAATAAAATAAAATTGTGAGAAAATGAAAATACTATTCAATGATTGTGGTTCAGATGTAACTCCAGGTGTATTTAGTTGTCTTTAAACATTTATTTTATTTTCATTACAACTATAGATCAAGTTTGTGTTTTATAGGAAAATAATGTCATGATCTACAATTATAATGAAGAAAATTAAATATTAAATAATAGTTAAGCTATACATAATTTTCTTTGTAACAATGTATGGATGTAATGCTAATTAAAGGTTTAAGACGAATGTTAATTAATTATTAGTTATTGATTATTATTTTTATATAAAAGTTCACACATGTTTTATAAAAAATTTTGAATGTGAAAATACATTGTACGTTCAATAAGTACCTGGATTACCCCATAAAACTTTAACAATATTCTAGTGAAATCACAATATATTATCTATTGTTACAAAAATATAGTTTGTTTTAATATTTACCTGCATTGCAGCGTGTAAGCACATTTTCAATTTATCGTAGTTATCAATTTATCTCACCAATAAAAATTAATTAACCTTTTGTAACAATTTATTATTTACTTCTCTTACCTATACTGATTTCTCTTATGGTTTCTGCTGTACCCTTGTATAATACGCACTACGATTATCATCCAAAAAAATTATAAGCGAATAATTACGGTATTTTTCAAATCATGCTGAATCCTGTCGAATATCTAAGTGTGATAAATTCTTTGATTTGTGTAATGATGACAAACAGAAAATATGGAATCAGTTGCAGTCAAATTATGACAATACATGCTTCGCTCGTGCCACAATTTACGGATGAATTATTTTGTTCAAACATGATCGCCACCCCGTGTTTGATGATGAGAATGCTGGTCGTCCTTGTGGAATTTCTGATACGAAAGAGAGAAATATTTGCAAATTGTGAAGAAATTCGAATCATTATTAAGAATATTTCGCAGCTGTTGAATGTATATACTGGAGGTGTATGCGAATGGAAATTTCCTAGACAAATGAATTCCAGGAAAATGAGATCTGGAACATATTATCGAAAGTCATTGATATTGATCATTTTCTGGCTCAAGGTGGTATAACTGTACATATTTCACTGAAAAATGTCTAGGAATTAATTTTCCCTACTACAAGAACTTCATGGACACATGAAGGTCTAATAGTTGAAAGCTATGTGTTCTCCATTTAGGGCTCCTCCAAGACAAAGCGCGAATCCACAAAAGTGCGGAAATAATGAGTGATTGACAAAATGGATATATTCTCTTAGATGACTCCCTTACAGTTCCAATCATGCGCCAATCAATTTTAATCTATTCAGGCATATAAAGGAACAATTGAAAGGGAAAAACTACCAAAAGGCTGCAGATTTGCAATAAGAGGTGTAATCTATTTTGGAAAATCAAAGCCCAATTTTCATCAAAAATGATTTTTTAAAACTCTTGCATCGCTGAGGGAAGTGTTTGAACCGCAATAGGTCTTTTATTGAAAACTAAAGCTTTCATACCCTTGTTGTTCTTATGTTAAAATATATCATTCCTGTTAATTTTCTTTAGGGCTGAGTCTTGGTATCTATTGAAAGCGTCACGTAGCTATCTAGAAGAAAATTATGTGTTTTGATTTATAAACTGCTAGGACATGAAAAATAACTAATTACCTAAAGCTGAAATTTAAAAATGAAAAATTTTGTCATTTTGACGGGTTATAGCTAGCATTTAATAACAGTTAAAATATAAAATTAACACATTGACGGACAGATGGAAAATTATATATGGCTATATGACGGCTATAGACGCAAGTGTCCGTCAACGTGTTAACATAAACAAACTAAAATAATATTAAATTAGAAATTAACAATATTGAATTTCAAGGTCACACAAATAGATGAAAATCACTATATAGTCTGCTTTGAATTTTTTTCGTTTTCAATTAAGCATAATAATTTATTTCACTACTTTAAATTTATATTTTCTAAATCTATTTCTAAAGAAATATTTATAATTTTGTTCTTCGTTTAAGTAGCAAATGAAATTTGCATATTAGTATTTCACCGAGTATTAAAAGCTTCTCCATCTGTTCTTTAGTAAAGCCGGCATAGAACCGGCGGTATGGATAAATTATCAAAATTAAAAAATGAGAAACAGATTAATTACAAAAACATATGTTTTATACAGACATTTAATGATTTGAAAATATTTTTTGATTTTTGTTTAAATCGAAATCTAATATTATTTTAACAGTTAATTATTATTATTTTTCTTTTATTTCTTTTACACATTCAATTTTTTAAATTAAATTTTCAACTCTCAATTTTGCGTGATATATTCATGTGAAGTGTTTTCATTAATTATATAAGTGTATCACATAGTTGATATAAACAGCTCTAGAAAAAAGGATCTTCTAACCTAAAATCCGTTGGTAACAATTAGCTTGATTATGGAAATAAAGGTCATTTGTCGTCTTTGCAATAATTGTTGACTTTGCAACCCTAAAATACGCAAATTTGTTTTAAACTCGTATTCTGAATGTTGACGAAAGATATAAATTAAGGAAGACTGAACATGTTATAAGTAACACAAGTTTTTTGCATGTCGTTTAAAAATATATAATCCGACAAGAACATAATAGAAGAAGGGTCCACTTCCGATTAGGCGTATCTGCGTAAAAAGAAATGTGAAAAGAGCTAATTATCTAATATTTAAATATAACACATTATCATTAGTTATACAATAACAAGACCCTGTGTAACAGAAGATTACTTCAAACAGAAAAATTAAGCGACTACTGGCTTTTTACATAGAGACATGCAAATATTAAATTCATTGTCATAGAGAACTATGAAATTTATTGCTTCTATGATTTATTTTTTGGTAATTATTGTTGACTCATTTTTGTAATTGTTTAAAAAGTTTAAAATATGGTCACATTTGGTTAAGTTCTAACGTACTTTTGAAAAATTTTTTGTATACCACTGATTCCTATCATAAGAAAATTGAAAGATTTTTACATATTCAACTAAATTTCATTCTGCATCCAGGGTAGCTCCTACTCTCCCTTTTCCACTACAGAGGTTAATATCCTAGCAATATGGTAGCAAAGTTGTAATATTCCATTCAATTGAATCATGAGACTTTTGAGAAATATAAACTGATTATACTATGATAACATATATACGATAATATTTACTTAAGAATACTTGCGTTATTAAAGTTGAAACACATTAAAAGGAATATGCCGAAAATCTGTGTTAAATAGAAAACAAAACAAATCGATAATCTGAAATAAAGGTTAATGAAATTCTAAATTAAAACATCAAAGGTGAAAAAGATAAAAAAATATTAAAATATCTAGTAAAAAAAATTTCATTAAATCCAAATGCATCTTAATTACAGAATTGTGTATATTTTATTATTTTAAATAATTAAAGGAAAAATTAAATCTAAGTGCAAAATAATTTTTTGTTCAGTTTACAAATGTTAAACATCACCGAAATTCAACTTCCTTGTAAAAAACATTTTTTAACATAAACTACAATATAAATTCAATAAATTATAATTATCACAGGAGGCAGAGTTACATTTATTTATTAAAATTTTAACTAAAAATATTAAAATGCCAAGTAAAATATTTTAAAATTTAAAGTGGATTTTATTAAAATTTATAATATTAGTAAATATATACAAATTGATTTGAAATAAAATTATTAAATACTATCATTTACACATCGATTTAAATAAACATTTTAATAATCCAAAAGCCAAGAATGATTTTAAATCTACCTAACTATGCCTAATACTTATAATTGTAAGTAGCTTATAAATATTTATATTTATATATGATATGCATGAGTTATTAGGAGACAGGCGAATGCACATCCAATTTTAAATGTATTGAATTTATCAAAAATTAAAGAAATAAATATTTTCATTTAATATTCATTTATAATTCAATTAAATCAAATATCTTAAAATTTAAGAATAATTGTTGAAAAGTCATTATTAAAATTTAATTTTAATCTAATTTTTTAATTATTGATCTGCTTTAATTCTACACTCCACAAAAATGTAATCTAAACAAATTTGTGTCAAGAAATTTGTGTCATACATACATAAGAAAACACTGTGAGGTAAATTGATAACAGTTTTGGAGATAAACATGTCTACAAATTAAAATTTACTTTTCAATTTTAACTTTTCACTCGACAAATAATACGACAAAATAATTTTCACTTTTTCCGTTTTGTCAGATTTCTTTATAAAATAAATGAAATATAAAATATTCTATTTTTTTAAACTTTTAAATAGAAATAAAATATAATTCAAGAAAACTCGACTTACGTCATTACATTTCGTACACCTTTGAGCGAATTTATTTTCATAACACGAGACACAAACGGTTTGATTATCTCTCGGAATGAAACTCTTGGCTCCAATCGGTTGTTGGCATTCTGCGCAAACAAAACAATTTTCATGCCACTGTCGTCCTCTGTATTCATATTTTCTGGCGCCCGCTTTAAATATATTTCCACAAGCATCACATCGCGTTGCAAATTTACTTTCATAGCAGTCCGGACAGAATAATAAATCATCTTTAGTAGCAAAAGGTTTGTCTACTAATGACTCAGAGCAACTGCTGCAAAGAAAACAAGCCTCATGCCAGTGTCTTTCTTTGAAAGACAAATCCTTTAAATTAAAAAATTATTAAATCAACTGCTTTTATATCCTTACCTTGCTGTCACATCCGATTTTATCTTTACACCTATCACACTTATTGGCAAACTTTTCTTCATAGCATGGCAGACAGTGTGGCAGTTTATCTTTTAATATATAACGAGTACCACTTAGAGATTTCTGACAGTTCTGACAACTAAAGATTTCTTGAGTATCCTTGTCTTCCATTTATGATTTTCAACAACTAGAAAAGGAATAGATTTGATTAAACAAAATGAAGTAATAAAGAAAATACATTTATTAAAATCTCTACAGTTTTTTTAAAATGCTTAATGATCTAACACAGGGTGATAACGATAAGTTATATGAAAGAGACAAAATAGAAATTAATTTGTTGATTTAGGAATTTCACCTTAAGTATGAAATAATAATCGACAAAATTCCAAACATCAATATTACACAAATAGACACAGATGTTTTATTAACCAACCAATAGTCAAATAATTTCCATTAATTTTTAATAAATTAGTGCCTCGGATATATTTAGTAAAGTGTGTGGCAGTGTGTGAAATGTGTGCTTTTCCCAATCTATCAGAACATGATGAGTGCATCACATGTGCTGTATTCGTGGAAATCGAATTTACACAGATTTCTGTAATTCTACGAGAAAACAATCTTTATTATATTATCGGCATTTCACGGATATCTTATTGATCAGGCAGATAAAAAATCTTGAAAAATAAAAAAATTATTGATTTGTAATTTGTACGTAAAATGCATCTTTTAATTATCAATAAAAATTTGAGAAAAAGCAAGTAGTAAAATACAAAGTTAAGTTTATTATCTTATATTTTATTTATTATAACTTAACATATTTTAAGCTTACAGATAATATTAAAAAATAATATTTCGATTGATGATATGCCTTATCCTTGAAAATTATTAAGAAATTTAAGTTATGAAAATATATTTTGATGAAGTTTCAATTTAATTAAAAAATACTTAAATAATAGTTTTATTGTTTTATTACATCAACTTTGTAAATAGAAATTAATTATTACTTTCTAATTGCTGAAAATCTCTGCCATTTTAAAATGAATCGGATTGGATTTAAATTATCAAACAATGATATTTTAGAAGAATGCTTAAGGAAAGTAAACACTATTCCACTAATTATAGTAAAAATTTTTTAATATTTGATGTTTAAAATAAATATTTAGAAAAATACAATGAATGAAGAAATGTGTTCCGAAGCTACTGAATTATGCGTAACGGCATGCGAAAAGTTTTATATGAATAATTGTGTAAGATTACATCACAAAATTTTTAAAAATCACGGATGTTATTAAATTCACTAAATTACTGTAAGTATGGAATATTTTACATTACTATTTATTTTTTACTGTTTAATTTATACTGAACTTGTTAGTCTGCGGCTTTGATGATCAAAGAAGCAATGGACAAGAGATTTGGACCTTCCTGGCAAGTTGTTGTTGGAGAGAGTTTTTCTTGTGATGTAACATATGCAGTTAAGAATCTTCTTTATTTATTCTATGGTGGAAATATGGCTATATTGCTATGGAAATATAAATGACATAAATTAATTAAATAGATTGATTTAATTTGAAATATTAAACTGTATTTATTGCATATTATTGATGAACTTAGTTTATGTTCCGACATGCTTAATGTTCCTGTTGTAATTTTTGATTTTCCGTTATAATCAAATAAAGCAAGTGATTAATTTCAATTATAAATTAGGAAACTATTGCTGGAAAATAAAACTAACTCAAAACGAAAACTATTTTTCACATTATTTCTGATGTTGACAAGGATAAAAATAATTGTAATGTATCATTTTTTATAAAAATATTTTGGTTACGGTTTTATGTTGATCTAGATCGTAAATATCATTAATATTTAAATTACATTAAAAAATTTCCTGATTTATTTATTTGATTATTCTGCACCCTTCGACTATTACAATTAAAAGCGAACGTTAACGAAGAGACTCACAGGGGGCGGGCAGACTCATTAACAGTAGAGTAATGAATGCACTAAATAAACTCTACTCAGATCATGTGATAAATCGTTATAGTAGGATACATCGTGGCTAAAATCCGGATAACTTTTTCTATCTGGTTGAATTAATTTTAGGCTTCTCCTTCAAGTTAGGCGAAAGAGAATTTTACCATTAGGAAGAGCGCTCCCTCTCTGACTACTAAAATTGAAGATCGAAATGCTTTATGGAACGTGGTTTTCCCAAGCCAGATTAAAGCAACCAATCAGAAGGTGTTCCAACTTGAACATTGTCGGGACAACCTAATCAAGAGAACCCAACGTGACTTGATACAGGAACAATCTCAAGCCCTGTTCACCAAGAAGGAGGTCGAGGATCGAATCCAGGGACTACCAACAGCCGAAAAATCAATCTCTTTCCCACCCATTATCTGGCGGAATGCACAGTAGCTGCTCGTACTCCAGCCTATGCGGGGTGCACAATGTTACCTGCCACATCAGCAGCCCCAACAGCTGCATGATCCAACGTCACATCAAAACCGATCGTGGTAGATCTGTGTACCACGAGCCTTCCGGCCAAGTTAATGTCCCCGCAACCTAAGCGCAAACAGATTTCGCGTTAAGAAAGAAATTAAGAAAACGGGCGAAACAAGCAGCCTCCTTAAGCCTCTTTGGTTACAGAATCAATGTCGGAGCAGTTTACCTGTCATATACCGTTAATCTATCAATGTGATTGATGGAGAAATAGTGTGTAAATGGAATAATTGAAAAGAAAAGTACTAACAAATAAAATCTTCTTTGCAAATGGGAGTGAATTACACACTAAAGTAAGAGTTTCATTGGAAAGTAGAAATATATCGGGTTGTAGCATACATTGGATTTATAATAACGATATGGTTCTCGCCTGGCATCATTGAAGGAATTGAACTATTAAATAAATTTAGAATTAAGTTGACTAATAAAGAAAATATAATCAATGACAATTTTGAAAAGAAAAATCGTATGAAGATATGTAATATGGTAGGTAAATTTGAAGTAATTATAAACGATGATGAGACTAAAAAAAGCACTAAATATTTTAGAAAAAAAAAAATAATGAATTGTATAAAGTAATGAAAATTTAATAAGGTGTTCACAGGCAAAGTTAATGCGAAAAAACAAATTAATTAAAATTAATTAATCGGTAATGGAAAGCCCGAGACCTGAAGGAAACCCGAGAAATAAGATAAAAGAGGGAATATTTTGAACCATAATCAAGGATAAACAAATTAAAACAATCAGAAAACTCTCAAATATTGATTTAGGATTCCAGGAGAAATAATTAAGTGCTGCTCAGAAACAGTATAAAAAGAGAGCTCAGAAATGAGCAAGCCGACAATTGGTCGAAGAGAACAAAGGAGAATCGCAGAAACCAGGAGATCAGAGAAAGGTACAAATTGTGATAAAGATTGAAAAAGATTATTCTGTGTTGGGTTTCGAGTTATAAGGTTGAATAAGAAGACGAGGAGTCAGAGAGAGAACCGACTTCAAATAAAAAACCCAACAATAATAATAATAGTCATAAGAATAATATTAATAATGCAAATAAAATGTTAATAACTAATAATATAAAATATCAAATAATAATAAAATAATAATAAATATAAACAATATTAATAATGAATAAATACTAAATAAATAATAATACAAATAAAACAAATAATAATAATAATATTATAAGAATAATATTAATAATACAAATAAAATGTTAATAACTAATAATATAAAATAACAAATAATAATAATGATAATAATAATAATAATTGGTCAATCCTGACGTTAATTCGCGCCTGAGTGCGTGTTGGTTTGGTTGGTTTTGGTTGATCAGTGTAATTTTGGACAATTGTCGAATTATATGGAATTTTAATTTTGTGATTCGTTTTTGATATTTCTTAGCTGAAAATATTTTGGAGTTTTTTATCAGTTGTTTAAATATTGTGAGTTTCGGTAAAGTTTGAAAATAAAGATTTTTGTTAATTCGGTTTAATTAATTTCGAAATGGAAAATGATATTATGATTGTATGGAGTTTAGAAGATGGAAAACAAAGTGATATATTATATGGACATTCACAATCAATAACGAAATTAATCAACGAAACTAACTCATTCCTTGGAAGTGTGGATTTATGTGATTATGTAATCGTATGGAAATTAAATCTATGAAGTTGAATAAATTTATATCAGTTTAAGGTTCAGAAATGATTGACTTGAAGCGGATAGTTGATTCATTATCCAAATATGAATTTCTATATATTCGAACAATAAAACTGGAACAGACGCATGTAAATTTGGACACGAATCTCTATAAATTGGTCCTTATGCTTGCCGTTATCCCCGAACATGAGTTATTACTATATGAGGAATCAAGTCAAAGGCTTTTAGCTGATGCTTCGAAAGCTGATGCTCAATACAAGAGCGAGTTTATCAGTGCCAACATGTTCCGTTCGACATTTAAACAATAATAATAATAATAATAATAATAATAATAATAATAATAATAATAATAATAATAATAATAATAATGATAATAATAATAATAATAAATAATAATAATGATAATAATAATAAAATAATAACAACAACCATTTGTATTATAATAATTACAAGAGTTAATTTAAACAAATAAAATTAAATAAAGCAAATTTACAAAAAGAAAACGAAAAAAAAATCACAAGTGATCACATTGAGATTATAAAAAGTAACAATGTAATGAATTCAAAATTGCCATTGCCATTATTTTGATTTCCCTTTACGACCTTCAATACTGCTTAGGGCCCATTCTAAACCTTGCTAAATTTGGAAAATGGAAAATAATTTAATTCGTTTGTCGATAATTAATTTTACCTGAACACCCTCCCCCGTTTGAGCTGAACAAGGTTGGATTTGCCATTCCCGATCTCGAATGGAAAGTAAACTCAATCCAGTAGAAATCTCCGAAGCAGGAGCGGCATTCATTAAGTCTTGCTTATTGGCATAAATTAATAAAGGAACCCCTGCTAACTTTGATTCCATTAAAAGCTCGTTTAACTCCTTTATCAATTAATATTAATTATTATAATGTAATCTCGAAATACTTCCGATGTTTCGTTGAACCGTTTCTTGTCAGCACTGTCTATGACGTAGATCTATACAAGAAATGATTTACAAATGTCAAATTTTTAGATTTTATTTATAAATTTAAACATATATAATGAAGCTCTAAAGCAGTGTTATCAAACGGTGTGCCGCGAGACTTTTTTCCCAAAAAAGTTAGTAATAAAAAAAATTACAAAATCTATATTTAGCTTTTTATTGTGAAAAAAAGTCGCTTCTGTAGATCAAAATTACAAAGAAATGTCTTTATTACCTTATAAGAATCTTTCGTAATCATATTTAATTAGTAGAGACTAAAAAGTAACTTTTGTATATATCATTGGAAAGTAAAAATTTGTAAAAATATTTGATTTTTGGGCAGGTGTGCCGCGAGCGAGAAAAGTCTGAAAAACACTACTCTAAAGCTTTATCGAAATAAAAATACTGTAATATACTGAATATATCTTATTAGACTGTGCGGACCGAGTGTTGATAGTAACCAGTAAATTGCAGATTTATAATTATTTTTACATTTAAATTGTTAACATATTAATCACAATCATAAATTTAACTTGATCCTTACATATCTGATATAAGTTAATAATAAATTTTATTTAGCACTTTTAATTCTTCAGTTGACATACAATGACTACTATAGATGATCACATTGTTACTGAGATTGAATAAATGCCATTACTCATTTGTATGATCCGTCTCATTGTTATCAATAACATAGTATTCACTAGACCTCTGCATTAGTCCGTCATTCAATATATCACCATTCTTTTATTTGTAATTGAAAACATGATATTTTCATTTCAAAGTTATGTGAAAATGGATTTTCCCCACCGAATGATGCATATTTATCTAATTTAACCAAGTATTTCATTTAAATATGTTGTTAATTTTTTTGTAAATGTAAATATTTCAAAAATACATTTGCTTAAATAATGGCTTTTATTATTTCAGTTTATAATTTAATAATAAATAATAATTTGATAAATTATAATCTAAATTTTATAGAAAGGATAAATAAAATGTTTATTAGCGCAATTTACTAACGAAATCAAATCCTAATACACGAAAAATGTGCAATTTTACAATTTCAATTAAATAATACGAACTCAAATATTTTATTAGAATTGAGCCTTCGAGGAAAAGTGCCTATATTTTATTAAATTTTAAATATGATCTCTTATAAGCTGACCCTTACTATGTTATTAATAAATTGCGAACATTGCTTAAATAATTAGTTTGCGGAACACAAATTTTAATTATCTATTTTTCAAATGTTACCATAAAATAATTGAATGGTTAATGCTAACAATTAATTGGGAAATTATATTAATTATAATTCTTTTTACATAGCGATGTCTAAAATCATTTCTTCGAATCAACATTTTTAGTAAAAGCCAAAGAACAATTTCGTGAAATAATGATGGAGTAATAAATGGGATTCCCAAGTATTGAATACTCATATGATGATATTAATTTAAACTTGGTGAAGAAGTATTAGAATATATCAATGTTTACCCAATACTGAGCTTTATGTAGAAATAATAATAGTATATAGGAGTTTCTTACATTTTATTTATGTGAGTCAAGATTCTCTGAGATCAAGAATTATAAGAATAATAATAAAACGAAGATAGAGAAAAGTTTTAATTGATTCAGAATGATTAGGGAGAATATCTATTAGATACTTAATATTAAAAAAAAAACTATATTTAATTGAAACATAATTTTTGGAGAACCTGTTTTATTTTTCATAGCCTTATTATGAAAAAATGCCTAGATTATTTGTCCACCAATGATGATACTAAAGGTTATTTAAAAATGAACTTAGATTGTAGATCAAGCTTGTCCAAACTACGGCCTGCGTGATGCTCTCATATTGCCCGCCAAGTCATCAAGATTTTTTAATGAGTTTATTTACAATTAGATATAATTCAAGACATGAAATTTCACGATTTAAATTATTTTTTTAATAATTGATATTGCTACTTATAAATGTAATCCAAAATAATAATGACTTAATATTTATACTTTTTGTATTTTTATATTTATAGTTTTTGTTTGAATATAACTCACTAAATGTTTCTTGATTATTTATTAACAAAATATAATATTACAATTATTTGTTTATTGTATTTAATCNTTACCCTAAGTTCTTGTCTATAAGCCGCGGCTTATCTAAAAAAAAATCAATCCGACATTCATAAAAACAGTATCGGCTTATACATAAGTACGGCTTATACACAAAATATATTAAATGAAAAGGTTATGCATTTTTAAAAAAATATTTGCCCACTAATAATTTTCCTTTTAATTTAAATTCTCGATTAATCAAAGCCATCAAATTCTTCTCCTGATTCAGTATTGAAAAACTCAAGAATATCATTATAAGATGCTGGAATTTCTGATTCAATTTCGCTCTCGGATTCTTCTTCAAATTCTTCTTCGCTACAAGTGACCCTTATTGCCTCTTCATTTGAATATTCACAGATATTCGCAGCCTTAAATCCATTTTTAATGCAATCCACCGTTATTTCATCCCAGCATTCGTCGATCCACCGACATACTTCTGAATATGAGGCCTTTTTAATTTGTCCCGACTTAGTAAACGAATGATATCCATTGACCATCCAGTTCTCCAATTTATCACGTATTTTTGATTTAAAGGATTTATTAACACTTAGATCCAGGGGTTGTAATTTTGATGTCAGGCCCCCGGGGATTACGACCAACTGGGAATATTTTCCCACATTATCTTTGACATCTTGCGTGATATGTGGCCGAGCTGAATCATATATTAAAACAGATTTATTGCAAAAAAATGAATTTTTGCGTTTACGCCAAATATTCTCTAACCAATAGTTAACAATACTTCCATCGACCCACCCTTTTTCGTCTTCAAGCTCATAATGTTAATTTCAATTAAATTCAAAAATTTCATTTCTTTTAAATATGCAAAACTATGCACGCATCTAATTTTTTTAATAAATCTTTGGATAGTTTAATAAATCTTTGGATGGTTTAATAAATCTTTGGATGGTTTAATAAATCTATGGATGGGTTAATAATTTATTAGATATTTTAATAATTTATTGGATTTTTTAGTAAAATATTGGATGTTTTAATAATTTATTGGATATTTTATTAAAATATTGGATAAATAATGGGTGACTTTTTTTTATATATTTATGCAATGTCGCATATAAACCAGTCTGCTACCATATGAGGGCCATTTCCTATTATGCGGTTTTGTAGACTATCTTGCTGTAAAAGATCAACGGGATGCCATTACGCACGTTGAGGTCCAATAAATATGCGCGGAATTACTTAAAAACTTTACGGCTTATCCATGAGTCCGGCTTATCTAAGATAAAAAAAATTTTTTTAATATATGTGATTTAGAGAAACCGGTTTATGCACGAGTCCGGCTTATAGACAAGAACTTAGGGTATATATATATATATATATATATATATATATATATATATATATATATATATATATATATATATATATATATATATATATATATATATATATATATATATATTATTGTACTATTTGAATGAA
The DNA here is from genome assembly GCA_959609185.1 of Schmidtea polychroa. Classification (NCBI taxonomy): domain Eukaryota; kingdom Metazoa; phylum Platyhelminthes; order Tricladida; family Dugesiidae; genus Schmidtea; species Schmidtea polychroa. The sequence continues at coordinate 68,533 of CAUHTR010007703.1, forward strand.
CATACATAAGCGAGCAAACAATTTCAATCATGAACAGTACGGTTCAGATTAACTGACGAGAATTTAGAAGCGGTCAAGAGAGTGGCAACCGGAATTGGAAAACCGGAAAAATTATTGGAAAATATAAAACAACTTTACTTGTCCCATTAAAAATTAAAAACTTTCTTTTTTACATTTTTTATATACAAATATTGCTTATATGTATATTGTATTATATTTATTATTTTAGTTAATTTCAAAAAAATTTAAATAAAGTTTTTTTACAGTTAAGAATTTTACATTTGTTATATTTGTTATTTCATATTTAGGTGTCTGTTAATAAAAATATGAAAAAGTTTGGACATGCCTGTTATAGAGGTGAGGTGTCATGAATTTTCATAGATTTTTAAGATACTTTTACCTACCAACGAGTTTACTATAATTGAAATAATGTAAAGCTTCAAAAAGTTTTTGTAATGAATCTAAAAATTCTGCTTCCGATTTGATGAATTAAATGTGAATTTATTTTAAAATGACGTAAATCAAAATAACAATTAGGGAAAAGAAATTGACTTCATGATTTAGTTTTTTTGTGAAATTCAACACTTTTAGCCACTATGATAAAAAAAGTAAAATAATTAGATAAAAAACGAATTTTCATTAAATTTTGCCCAATATTTGCTTAACAAATAATACTCGCTTTTAATTTACTTGTTTGCATTTAAAAATTATTTCGTGTTGACAAACAAATAATTGTTAAACTATTTCCTTTTAATGCAAAACCAATGCTAATACAATTTCATTTGTTTTGTAGAATACGAAATAACCTTACAATACGCAATTTTTTGTATGAAATATAAAAAAATATTTTCTTATTCAAAATCTTTTATGAAAGAACTGTACAAAATCTATGTATGAAATTTTCTTATGACATCTTTCTACAGTAAACACCTTTAAGTTTTTGTTGGAAATCCCAGACTAACAAGGGCGACCTATATTTTATAAGAATACCATAAAGTTATAATCTCAATTTGTTACAATATTAATGAAAGCATTTAATTTATGCTTTAATTAAATTTTCAGTATGACATGTTAAAATAAGTGACATTCAATTAATTTAATCACCACTTTAAGGAACACTGGTATACACAAAGATACCTCAAATTTAAGAAAGCGTGTATCAACTTGGTTGTTTGATATGCTTGTATTTAATGACAATATAATATGACGTCTGAAATTCGATACAATGCACATTGTGAGATAAAAAGTAAATTAAAATAAAGTCTAGGAAATCACGTTAAACAAAATAATAATATTAAATAATATTTTATATATCGTAGATATTAGTAATTAATATGAAGAATATTGCACACTCAAGTAGTTATATATTATTAATAATCAATTATTTTTGGTAACTTTTGCCCTGTTTTTTGTTTTTTAACATTTTATTCATTTTCATTATGAATATATATGTATAAAAGGAAAAATTTTGTCAATATCTACAAGAAAGATAAACGAAATTTTAAAAGTAATAATCAAATCTAATCATTTATTCATTGCCCCAAGAAATATGCGATGTTTCATGAGAAGCCAAGTGTCATCCGATAAGAATCACTATATAAGAAACTATATTATTTTAATAAATCTTAGGCAAGTTTCTCTCACAAACCAGCTTTCAAAGATTTGACAATTGTCCATAATTTCATCTTACTTAATGTAAACTACAATATAAAAATAAAGATAATTTTGATTGCTTATTTGTATTAATAGAGGTTGTTAGTGTTTTCAAGCGAGCTTTGCGAAACACATCAAGATTAGGGTTTCCATTCCGAGTACTCTGTTACTCAACAAATTCGCCAATTTATCGAGTTTTCGAATACTCGGTTAATGGAATCGAGTACTCGAGTTTTAATAAAACAATTTTTTTTCGTAAAATATAACTTAAATTTGATGCATATAAATGAGACCATACTAAAAAACTACAATTAAAAAGGGTATCGAATTTTTGTATTATAAATTATAATTAAAATCAAAAAATAATTTTAATATTATTTGATAAATTTTCAACTTTAATAGTGTTTTTATAAGGTTAAGTTCTAATAGTTTTATCTAATCATTTTTTAACATATTAATTACCCATAGGCATAATGAGTAAAAGAAAATCAGAAGCTTGGAATTATTTTCAAAAGTCAATGCAAATGAAGCTAAATGCAATCACTGCGGAACAATTCTAAGCTGTAAGGGAAGCAGCACCACTGGATTAATAAACCATTTGAAATTGCACGATTTGCTTATTTCTAGAAATAGTAAATGCAATGATACTGATTCTGAACCGTCAACATCTAAAACAATGAAGTTATCTAATGCTTCAATTAAGAGCTTTTTTAAATCTCAAATAAGTTTATCAGAAATTTTAGCGAAATGCGCAGCAAAGGATGGATTTTCATTTAATGCTATGATTCATTCAGATGCAATTAAATGCTATGTTACCAGCCGTAATTATACCATGCCGAAAAGCTGTACTAGTATTCAAAAACATGTATTAAACTTTTTTGGAGAAAAAAAACAAGAGACCAAAACTGAATTAATAAGATTATTGCATTCAAAAAAGAAATTTAGTATAGCAGTTGACGAGTGGACAGATGTTTTAATGCGGAGATTTTTGAATGTGACTTTGCGCTCTTCAAATTCAAAGGAATATGTCCTTGGACTAGTTGAAATTAAAGAAAAGTGTACTGCTGAAAAAACCAAAGAGTTAGTGGAGAACCTTTTGAAAGAATTTGGAATGAATTTAGAAACGGATATTGTTGCCTCAACAAATGATGGAGCGAGTGTAATGGTGAAGTATTGTTCAATTATTACAGCAGAAAAACAATTATTCTACAATCACGTAATTCATCTAGCCGTCCTTAAAATTTTATATAAAAAGTTAATTTAGATGATGTAGTTGAAGATGAAGATAAGACTGAATATGATGGTAAAGAACTTTTATATGATGAAGATGAGGAAAATCAAGTTGATGAAGAAGATGACGGAAATTTAGTAATGGAACAAAATTCGGAGTGTTTTTATTGGTTTCTGATATTAAATCAGCGTTATATGCAATGCGAAAAGTAATTAAATTTTTTAAAAATTCATCGATTCGTATTGAAATTCTATTAAAGCATGTACGGCAAAAAGAAGGAAAGAACTTAAGATTAATTTTAGATGTAAAAACTCGTTGGAATACATTGGCATCAGCTGTAAATAGATTTTTAAAGTTAATTGAATGTGCAAATAATGCCTTAGAAGAACTTGGTTTGCAAAAGTTTATGGAAAATATATTTTGTTCTAAAAAGCATATCAATTACGATTGAAAAAAGATGCTAACTTAATAACAGCAGAAGGGACAATTTTATATGTTATGAAGAAACTTAAGAATATAGATACTGAACTATCACTTAATTTATTAGAAATATTAAAAAATGAAATTGGGAAACGTAGAAATAGAGATATGGTGTCCCTACTTATATTTTTACATCAGGGAACTTACGTTAAACCAAACGAGAATGAGATTTTAAATTATTCATCTAAATCTAGCCTTAAAAATTATGCCAAGCAACTATTTCTAAGATTGTTTCCCCATAATGAATTTGAAAATCGTGAAGTTGCAGAAGATTTAGAAACTGAAATAATACATTTAGAATAAGATGAATTAGCGGAATACGAAAATTTACAAAATTGTATTCAAAGTTTGGCTAGACCTAAGCAAGTTAAAGAAAATGAATTTAACATTGAAAGAGAATTTAAAAATCTTCAAGGAAATAGAGGCAAAAGAAGTGACGATATGGATTGCTTATATCAGTGGTACGCAAACTTTTTACCTCCCGGCACAAAATAGAAAAAAAAGTCAAGGCACAAATAGAAAGAATGTGTTTTAAATTCTTTTACGGCACACTAATATGCCGCGGCACATAGTTTGCGTACCACTGGCTTATATAATGCATTGTTGACTGTAGCTCCAACATCAACCTCTTGCGAAAGAGTATTCTCGGTATCAGGAAACAAAATGACAAAAATACGAAGTCGACTAGGCGTAAATACGTTAAATTCTCTCGTATTTTTGAAATATTATTTCAATCAAAATGTTTAGCTATTTAAATAATTAATATTTTGACTAAAAAGTATTTTTGTTTTGACTAAAATGTTTTTCTAATGTTTAATGGATTAATTTAATTTTATATTATGTTATACTTGTTATAATGAACTGTTTTTGTTTTTAAATAAATAAGTATTTTTGATAATCTTTTGTTAAGAAATTATTTTTCCTAGAAATTATTTCGAGTACTCGAGTAACCGGTTAATTAAAAAAAAGGTACTCGACTACTCGAGTAAAATGGAGATACGAATGCTACATAGTTGACATAGTTTTCGAATGAAACTTATCTTCTCTGAGCAAAACGATAAGAGTAATGCTGTACAATATGAATGCAAACTAATTCTTTCTTGCACTCTTGCTACTTTTGAATCTTGTGAATAGCTCAAGCGATAAAGACTAAATTATATTATTTTCTTTGCTTTTATTCAAGAAACTTTATTATGGAAAAAACCATTATTCTTTGAATTCAGTGGATGAAAGGGGGCTAATTTTTACCCCACCCCAGGAAATCCTTGTGCACTTATTTCAACATCAAATTTAATTTCAATTTGATTACATAATTATTTTAGCTTGACACCCGAGACCATCAATAAGGACCCCATATTGCATATTAATTTAGAAAACAAACATAGTAAACTGCTAGAATTAACTATATATACATTACTAAACAGTTATTTCATCATTTATTTTTAAATACTTTCTAAATTAATGGAATTATAATTGAGAAATTATAATTAAATTTATTTTATTGAGAATAATTTTTAAACTCACTAAAATGTCTGTATTATCAAAATAATTTCTCCAATAAGGCCTGATCCGCCTTTGACCGCCAATGTCCCAAACGTTTAATTTGAATCCCTTCGCTTGAACAGTTTTAACATTAAATCCCTGAAAAATAATAAATTTATAGAATTTTATTTTAATATAATACCTGAGTAGGAGTTATTTGATTTATTTCTTCAGAGGCTAATGATTTAAGAAGAGTTGTTTTTCCAGCATTGTCAAGGCCTAAAGTGAGTATCCTAACTTCTTGACCGGACTTAGTTTTCATTTTTCTTAGTAAATCTAGCAATCCCTAATAAATAAAGTATTATAGAAATTAGAAAAAAATAATAATACCATTTTAAATAATTATTTGAAAATGCAACAATTTAATTGTTTGTAGAAATAAGTAATTCAGTGCTAGGTTAAGAATAGATTTAAACAAATTCTTGTTAGGTCTAATTAAAAGAATAATTTTTAAAAGAATAAAACAGATTTTGTTCATATATATATATAGATATAAGGAATCATTTTTCAATTAAAAATCTTATTTAAAAGAAAAATAAGAAAATAATAATATATAAATGACTAAAATATTTTACGATTTCGATTATTTTTATACTTTCCGACTTGATCAATGTATTTTTTCTATTAGACACATTGATCAATAGTTTAAAAGAATATAAATAAATTGAAAATACAGATCAAATGTAAGGAAATAAAAATGTTTTAAAAATATTATATATTGTAAAATATTGTAATTAAACTATGCAAAAAAATATTTTTAATTAATTAAAATTATTGTTGTATAGCATGGCAGTGGCGTACCGTGAGGTTCTTGCGCCTGGGGGCAACTGAGAAATTAGCGCCCCCTTATATATATATATATATATATATATATATATATATATATATATATATATATATATATATATATATATATATATATATATATTTTATTTAATTTTTTTAAAAAATATTAATGACGAATAACGAAACAGGTTTAACAGATTTTAATAAGCGTATAAATAATATTTATTGACTTAGACAAAATACAGTTTAACATTAAATATTAATTCTTCTGGCTTTTGTCGTGGCAAAAATATCTATAATCTCATTAAAATCAATTTTTTCAAACATTTCTCTTTCTATGCTATGAAGAGCTAAATCGTTCAGCCTTGTTTGAGTCATAGCTGCTCTTAAATACGATAAAATTAATTTTAATTTACTGAAAGATCTTTCGCAACTGGCAATTGATACAATTGATATTCTAAGAAACTAATGAAGTAATAAAAAATATATTAATCTCTTAGATCTTAAGAATAATTTATTACTTAATTTTTGTTCCAAATTGGCTTCCCTAATTTTGCGCCCCCTAATTTTGGCGCCCGGGGACAAATGTCCCACCCCCTGCCCCCCCCCCTAGTTTCGCCACTGTAGCATGGTCGCAATAATTGTGAATATTTTGATATATATAACCTGAAAATATTTCGATGACTACTTGTTCAATTGAGTCGTCAATTTTGGAACACCGCATCCAAAGTTGGAACGAATAACTAATATTGAATACTCATTGTCGTTATATATAAATCTTTTCGAATATCCACATCGCATTTCACCATGCTGCTATAAATCGCCTCACGACCACCGTACATAGTATGATCATGCATTAAATTACAGATCTATGAAGCTAGTTGATCAACTAGAATTGGCTCTGACAGTTAGTAAACAACGTTGGGCATTTAATCTCATTTGATCTCACAAAATATTAGCATTTGACGTGATTCCATCCATTGCACATGAAATATTTTACTTAGCTTTGTAAATCTTTTCAGAGTTGATTGTTTCATCATTTTTCATAACCATTCCAAAATAAGTACCAGCATGACCCACAGTTTCCATTCTAAATTCAACTAGATATAAAATACCGCCCGGAGGTAAAATAGTTGTTCGAATACCATATCTTTGAAGCATCATAAAAATTTCCATAAAAACTTTAAAAATTACCAAGAAAACTTTAATAAATCTTTATTTTCAAAAACTTACCTAAAATTCTCTTTTAATAAAACTCCAAAACTTCTAGAACAAAGAAAAAAGTGTTGAATTCAACAATTAACCGCACATACCACACACAGATGTGATTCATTAAACATCAGGACTGGCAATCTAGTGAGTAATAGTTTGAATTATTCTGCAGGATTACAGGAGGATCGCGGTGCAGTATGGGGTTCACGAATTAAAATGAATGTTATCAACCAAACAAGAGACCCTCACAAGTCGTATTAAAACGAGAACGCCATGATGTGCTAATGGAAATCCAAGACAAATGTGAGAATCCCAGGGACCTACAAAGTCTTATAAACTTCATTAGTTCAAAATTTCGATCTCAGGTGGCCTCTTTCCATGTCTTGTTTGTCCTGTACTTAGGAAAATTTGATTTACAGGAACGATTATTAGCCAAAACAATCGAAAAATAAGTCATTATTATTTATTTTTCCTTACTCTAATGTATAATATTATATATATTATAAAAATTATCATCGACCCAGTAATAGTAGAGTTGCTCGGCCATTTTCCTATTGACCAGTTTAATTCAGCGCAGGTCAATCTCATAATTTTCGAGAGACAAAGTTTTTTTCAAAACAAGGTGGTCCTTTGACAAATTTTGCAGAGAAGATGTGAAGAGAAGAAATAAATCACTTGAATCTTTAAATAAATTTCTTCAGAATTTTTTTTAAAATTTTTTTCATTATATTTTTACGAAATCTGTCGACGGATTTATTTTTTAATTTTGAGCTACTGTTGATAATAATAATTTATAAAGAAATAAATAAAATTACCTAGGGGAAGATCGCCATGACAAACGGGATGATCTATAAAAGCTCAGAAAAGAAAACGGAAGTGAAAAGAAATTAAAAATGAGAAAGAGAAAGGAAATAAAAGTTATCAAACAGGAAAATAAAAATCAAGGTCAGTACTAATTAATTTGTACAAAAAGGAAACGAGAATTTTGAAATCGGGGAAAAAGGAAAACAACAATATGCTTATCTCGACAGCTTGCCAGTGATAATAGAATTGATGGGAGAAGGCGGTCAAACAAAAAAGGGAAAAGGGAAAACAACTTGACAGCTGTCAGAGATAAAAATGGGACAGTCGGGAAAAGCAGGAGAAGGAAAATGGAAAAACACTTGATTATCTGGAGTGCCACAACAGAAGCAAACTATATAAGGGAAAACTGGTGAACATGAAATTAGAACAAAATTAGAAGAAAAATTAGAGACAAAGTGACGCGAAATTGAAAACGATTTGGAAGACGATTTGAGAGACAATTTGAGAGACGATTTGAGAGACAATTTGAGAGACGATTTGAGAGATAAAATTAGACGTTGGACGAAACGTTGTTGGACAAACGATTGTCAAAAATAATTGTAAAGTAAATAATTGTGGAAAATAATTATTGGAGAAGAGTTGAAGAACAGAATTAGTTGAATAATAAAACGAAAAGAAGTTATTGATTATTTGAATAAAGTTTGGAAGAAAGTCAAAGAAAACAACCAGCTCAAAATCCCAGTTTAGAAACCAATCAGTAATTTGTGATCTTTTAATCCGGTGTTATATAAAAGTGCTATTCCTCACCGAGTGTTTCAATAAGCATTGTATAGTCACCGAGCAGAGGTTGAATTTATTGTCAGTGTGAAAATAAAGTGTATTTGTGATTATCAATAAAGATTTCTGTTGTCAAGTGTTATTTGTGAATCGTATAAAGACACGCTTGGAGTCAGAGTAACATTTAAAATAATCACCAACTCAATAACCCAACACTACTTTAGAAGATTCAAGTTGAACCGTTCAACCAACTATCTTGGGTTTATACCAAAATTACTAGTAGTAATTACTAGGGACTATAGAGAAAATCTAAAATCAACATTCTATCGGTAATTCGTGAACCGGTGGATTGTAGGAGCATTAATTCTTTCCTCCGGGAAGCCTGGCCTTTGCTGACAACCGCTCATCTGACACAATACCAACATTAGTTGGTTTCGGGTGTCATATGGTTGCCGTTTTTTTGGTATGTTGGTTATATGGGAAGACAGAAGTTACATTATTTAAGTTATGCACTCATTTCAACAATGCAGAAAAAATATATTTATTTATTTTATTAAGGTATGTCCATTCTTATTATAAGGTTAATGTATTTTCAAAATCAATCAAAAAGCTAATTATTGATGATTAAAATTCTTGTTATATCAATATATTCAAATGAATTAAGATTTTAGATGATTTTAGATTTTTAGATTTTCTAAATACGTTAGTTGTCGTTTTTAAAGTGCATTTGATATCTTTTTAAGAGAGTATTATTTTATTTTAATTTAATTTATACACACTAAAGTTTGTTTAAATGTGTCATTTTATTTAATAATTTCTATGGCAATAACGTTTCATTAATTCAAAAAAAATGTATGGAGGAATGACACCAGAGAGAACACAATCTCAAGCATCGCTGCCACCTCTTGAAAGTCCATATTTAATAAATGGCAGTAGTCGAAGTATTAGTTTTATGAAATCTCCAACTCAAACTGAAAGAGCACAACTTTATAAAGTACAAATGAAATTATATTTCTCAATTAAATAATAAATATGTATATAATTTTCAATAAAGTTACAAGAGCAGTTGAAAACATTCCAAGATGAAATAACGAGAAAAGACAAATTAATAGACCAATTATCAAAGTAATAGAAACTGATATTTATTTTTTGCCATTTAACAAAAATAATTTCAAAAGAATTGAATTGAAAAATTGTCCAGAAAAATTTCTCGAACCTAAATTATTACCCAATCGAAATATTTGTGCTGAGCGTGAAGAAGTTGCAGCACTGAATGTGAAATTGGATAACATGAGAAAAGAAGTCAGTTTATTTCCTATTCTGTAAATTAATTTCTTTTTTAAAATCTTAAATTTTTGTTGGAAACATTTTTTTTTGATTTTTAAATATATTTATGGTAAAATTTTATTATAGAAGAGTTGATTTGTAGGAATTTTTTGTAATTTCTAACTGTTTTATTGTAACATTTACAAACTGTTCAAATGTAGTAGCTGGACATTTTGCTAAGAAGGCTTAATGGGAATAGAATAAGAGGCATTTCGGCAAAGCTCCAGAAGCTCATAACTATTTGGTTTTAATATATCAATACAATTTAGAGGGCAGCCAAGGTTGAACTATAGCATACGGGACTCACAAATTAATTTCTAAATTTTTGCTTTCAATGTAAATTAGAATAAAGATAAAGTGGTAAATGAAGAGTATAGGGATATAGGAACGCAACCATTACCTGGCAACCGTATCCATAAGCGGTCAAATTATCTTGTCCGATAAACTACTAGTATATATAATAAAACGAAGCAATTGAACATATAAAGGCATTATTTAGAGACATTAATTTTTGCGTCCAGTATACTATAGTTACTCCGGGAGCTCATCATCTGCTTTTATTTATACATAAATCTATTTATATTTTGCAAAGACTTCAGTGTATTTTGTTTATTCTGCATATCCAGTCCGGATTACCAGAAATGGCCTACTAAGAATTCGTATTCTATGTACATTTCCAATAAAGAGAAAGACATATTTTGAACCCAATTAGAGTTTAAGAACAAGTTGAAAAGATTTCGTCCAAAATAATTTTACTCATTCGCTTTACTAAATAAACATCGAATCACATACCAATGATGGCTACCCGGAGTGAAAATTCGAAGGGAACTAGCTACCAGATGGTTCGATAGACGATCTAACACATATACTCATATCCAACTACCGATTTACGTGGCCCTTTATTAGATTTTCTTCCGACTTCGAGGGATTTTTTCTGTTTCCTTTACAATTCTTTTATATTTGAAATTTCTTACTTGACATCTTTTAAAGCATATCTGTTTAAAAAGGGATTTTATATCGATTTTATTGATTTCATATTGCTTTCATAACTTAGTTATTGGAGACAATCGAGATTGATTGTACGACTTTCACAAACTATTACAGCATTTCTTGTTTGAATACATATTTGAGATCTTATCTATTTCTTAATATATGCTATACTATGATTTTGTCTCGAGATTTTGATTTTATTTTGCAGTTCCTACATGAGTGTCTCCTATATCCATGTTGACTTTTTCGATATTTAAGGATTTTGTAATGACTTCTAATCCACAACCATGCTAGTTATTAACCCATTAAGGGCCATAATTATTTTTAAAAAGATCTTTTATATGATAAACTTCAATTTTTAGACGCACGAAGCTGTTTCGATTGACTATGCAATTAGATGCTGACACAGAATAAAATTTAATTTATCAATTTTATCAATTTATCAAGCTGATTACAATAGGTTTTCGCATTAATTGTTTGCCTCTTTTTAAGTAGTTCGTAGTACACTAGACCACTTGTATCCCACCACAAACAGAGTATCACTTTCCTTTGATGAAAATCTGGTTTTGGTATAATTGTGGCGCATGTTCCAGGTTTGCAGTAAACTTCTTTCTCTTTATATTCTCGGAAAGATCCACTTTTCATCTTCCGTAATGAACTTGTCCAAAAATGGCTCATTATTATTTCTAATAAAGAGAGATGAACCCATTCTCACCAGATCCAACAAATTTTTATCAGTTAAATTGTGCGGAACCCAAATAATCTACTTTAAGACAAATCAAAGATGTTTGATGTGTTCTTCGGCAGTCAAATGGTGGATGCCGAATTCCTTATCAATTACTCTAGCCACTAGAGTCTAGCGATTAGATATAGATTACTCTTTAACATGGACCACAAAATGCCATTATCAACCTTGTATGGTCGATGATCTTCTTTGAAACTGAAACCTCCGGAGTGAAATTTGTTTAACCATCTTTGGCAAGTTCAAACATTTACAACTTCATTTCCCAACGTTTCATATAAGTTTTTACAAGCAATCGAGGCGTTGCGTTCTTTCTGGAACTCGTTCCAAATGCAATGTCTTAAATGCCGTTTATCCACTGCCATATTATTTTTTCTGTACTTCGCAGCTAACTGATGAAGGCTATTGAAAGTAGTTTTCTTATATCCCACGAGAAGTACTGATTTATAGTCTTCAAGCTCTTTTTAATAAATTTACCTTGATTATTATTATTCATTTAATTAATAATATAGTTAATCTGATAGTTAAAATTATCTGCAGGTATACTATATATACTATATACAGGTATATAAATACCACAGAACTTTCCCGTCAACCTAATATAATACTAGTTAATTAATATGGACATAATATGTATTAGCTTTGAATTGGCCCATTCCTTACTAGTGATCATTTATAAATTTGTTTCAATACATGATAAAGTATTTTAATAATAAATTCAACTATTTTCATAATGGATTCAACTATTTTTAAAATTAATATACTTATTTTTAAATTAAATAAGAAATTTATTCAAAAACATGATTGACTAAGGCCCGTGAAATATTTCGAACAATGTGTTAAAGTTAAAGTTAAAGTTTCAAGCGCCATATTCATCAACCCAACAAGACTTTGAGTATTGTTATACTGGTTATGGGGAAGTCTGACTTTAACAAAAAAATTGATTTTGGAGAAGACTTGCTCAACTGGATTGAGCATATACGAGTAAGTTGATAAGAAATTTAACAAGCATCTTTCTGAATTTACAAACAGACTCCTCACCTCAACAGTTTTATGTATTATGGCGTTATCCAAAATAACCCAAGATCCATGCAAAGATTAATCATTATTAATGCAAATTAATAATTCTATGGTGAAATCAGCAAATATTACGGAATTGCAAGTAGAATCACTAATTATCTTAGAATGGACTACTCTTCTGCTATTACAAGCAACTATCATAGTGATATTTCTCGCCCTTACCACTAGAACTGTAGATATAGCTCTCGTTCCCATTTTGATCTTCCAAATGATCTTCTTAGATGAATATTAAAGCCTGGTTCGTCAATAAATATTTGTTTTAATTTTTCTGTTGGCGCATTCAATGTATAATTAGTGGTACTCTTCGCCTTTCTAAGGTTTCGATAGAGTTTATTCGATCTTTGATCCTTGAAAGCGACTTACACGTAATCTGCATTTGGCGAATTGCATTGTGTACTGTTGATACAGCAATTCTTATTACAAATTTCTCAGGGAATTTTATTTGGATATCTTTCAGTATTATTGTTGTACATTGAGAAATCAGACTTTTAATGTACAACAAATCTTTACCATTGATTTTGTTAGAAGGGCCTTTTTCCTTGTAGGCTCGTGCTTTTGATTGGTAAAAGGCCCGATTCTGGCTTTTTTGTGCATTGTGATAATGCATCTCGCCGATCCTTCCTTTATTCTTGTGCCGCAGCAGCCACAATTGTTAATCCGTCTTCAATGACTAAACTAATTAAATTATCTTTATTTTCTTTAGAGATTTTTCCATAACCTTACCTGAAACTTGTACTTGAAACAATGTACTTGAAACAGATGTACTTGAAACAATTGAGTCGTTATTATTCATAAGGAATTAATTAAATTTTAAAATTATAAGAGTTTAAATTAATTATGAAAATGCTATATTTGGAAGTATCAGACAAATTTGCAACTTAAATATATATGAAAGAATAAAGAATATTGGTCTTTAATATATCATGGTGCTTGATATATTTGTGTATTGTCTTTGCCTTTGCAATTCCTAGATATTTTATATTATAGCACGTTCGTTAAGCAAGTTCCGGAAAGTATTGAGTTAATATAATAATAGTAACTGAAAAATAAAATTTAATTAAGTTTAATTCTATTATCTAAAAATAAGAAGACAAATTGATGATTATATGTTTATTTTATGATCAATAATTATGAGAGCTGAAAATTCCGCAGTGTAAAATATGTTGACAAATCAAAGTATAAATACGTTATCTACTGTTTGTGATGTAATAACAAACGTCATTTTACCTTGATCGACCCTCCCACATATAATTGAACATTACAGCAATTATTGCACCATAAAACAAAATCAACACTTATCACCTCTAACATATGATTTCTTTGATGGGATGTCCCAAAATGTCATTCTGCTAGCATTTTTCCCTTTTCTTTATAGGTAAAACAAAATCTAGAAAATGTCTATTTGTATGCCAAAGTGAATGTGAGCTTGTAGTTTGTCTTCCTTTTTGCAGCTGGATGGGTACTTAGATAATGAATTTAAACTAAAATTAGCTTGGTACGTATATGTAGAAAGTTGAAGCATAGTTGATGCTCACAATATTTTAACTATATATAAAAACTACCGTAAATCATTTATACAGCTTTCGGAGACAATATGCGAATTGCAGCAAAAGGAAACAATTGCCGAGTCAATGAAAAGAATTAATTGTGAATTGCGTGAGGAAATAGCTCGTTTGCAAGTAGCTCTTGGTAATTGCAGCAAAGACGCTAATGAATTTAGCGAGGCTAAAGAAGCATTCGAAACTATGCGACAAAGAAACTAATATTTTGATTTCCAGCCTACAGTGTGAGTTGGTCGAAACTCAGCAAGGTTTAATGGATAATAAAGTTTATGCCAAGTTAGTCAATCATTAATTTCATTTAATCAGATATTATTTTATATTTAAAAAAACTAACAAAGAAAAGGGTAATTACATGAAAATCACAAGATCATAATCCCACCTTACATCATCCTAATGAGCCATACCATACCCATCCAGGTATACTGTACCGAGAGAATTAAATAATAAAAAGAGACAAAAAGAGAAAATTAGTATAGTAATTAGTATAGTAAACAGAACTAATTAGAAGTTCATTCGGTCTTCTACGTTTTTAACATAAAAAATTGAATACATTTGTCTAACTTTTACCCATAACTTGAAGTTTATAAATCCGGACATACAAACACATATACTTTCATTTTTATATAATATATTATAGAACTCTAAATATATAAATTTTGTACACAAAAATAATAATTCTAGTATTTTTAAAAAATATTTTTATATTTATTATTTTTTAAAAATGGTTTAAAATTTAAACTTATTTAATTTTGTCATACAAAGTTGGCCAATAATGCCTTAAAGAATCTAGTATTAGCCTATGTCCAATAAAATTTGTAATCAGTTCACAGCTGCCAACTGGTCCCAACGATATATGTTCCCTGCAAGTGCCGACAGACATGAGCGATCTTATTACACTCAAATGACTAAATTATGGAAAAAATAACGATAAAACCTTTAAGTGCCTTTAGGCACTAAAGGGTTAAATCATATAAAAATAATGTAGAATTTCAAATCTTCCGAACAGTTAAAGCAAAACATTACTTATTACTTATTTTGGTTAAAGATTTTATTAAAAATAAAGATATCTTTAAAAATATTTACATTAAAAATTGACTTAAAAGGTTTCATTAAAAATGGTTACTAATTGTTCATAGTATAAAAATTGAGACAATTGTCAAAATAAAAATAAAAATAAAATCAAAATGTAGTTGGTAGACACACAAACACTCATTTCAAAATTACTAAATTTTGAAACAGATTGGAATAAATAAATACAAATTTCTTGGAACTTGCTAAATCTAAAAATAAAAATTCATAAAATGTCAAGTGACTTAAAAAAAATTATAGGATGTGCTGAAAATTAAAAAAATATACTTATGTAGAGAACTTGAAGATCAAATCTCAGATATTTCAGCTGCTAGAGATGAATTGCAAAGACAAATCCAAGATATGAAGTTCTCAATTACAGAAGCAACTTCAGAAGAAATCTATAACGTATCTGAAGTGATTAGCAAAGTAAAATTTTCAAATTTCAATTTGAATTTTTTATTTCCCAAATATAATCAGGTCAAAACTTTAATATTTGAAAATGAAAGTTCGAAAAATAAAATTCTGAGTTTGGAAGAAAAATTGAAATCTCGTGACTGTGAACAGCAAGCTTCAAGACAGACCATAACGAGATTGGTTGCAAAACTTAGCGCAGAGGAAACGAAAAGCGCAAATAACGATGAGAAAATTGCCAACTTGACTAGAGTAAGGTTTCATTAGTTTCCATTTCAATTGAAATGACATAATGAAAAGGAAATTGACCAGTACAAAATGTCGAAGACAATTATCGAAACCGACATAAACTCATACGAATGTCAATTGGGATCCTTGAAAAAAGAAATCGAATTATTAACCCAGGACAATGAAATCAAATCTAAGAGAATCCAAGAGATTTCTGCAACTGCCAAAACCAATCAACAAACCGACGAACAACATGCCTTAATAAATCACTTTATGTACTAGTTATTTTCCATAATAAATTATAACAAGTTATTATTATCCTAGCAATTCGTTGATTTCATTACTGTCAGAAAATTACAAAACACCTAAAAATGATTCTTTGACAATTTTTGAATGGATAATTGGATGCGTGAAATCTCTCCTTCAAAATAAAGGCGATGTAAAAAATGTGAGTTAGTTTATATATGTTTATTTTTTCCTTCTTTTTACAATATGCTTTTCTTCCAATTAATCAATTAGTACTTTGTGAACAGCAAATAATTTCTATTTTGCAATACTAACCCACACACACACACACGAATAATTATATATATATATATATAAATTCACTTGAAAAAGTCAGTGCCGAAAATTCGTGAGAATCAAACACATCGATATATTACTGATTTAGGCTCTCTGTTTAATAAATTCAATGGAAAAAAGAATCAGTGGTGAAATTGGAAAAAATTCCTTATATATATAGAAACTACTACGCTATTGTAACTGTTATAGATCATATGTAATACATGCAATATCTACAATATATACGCACTTATTTTAAGGTTGGGTATTTTTCGCACATAAATTTTATTTTATTTACATAAAATTACTTCATCACACACAAATTTTATTTTCGACATTTAAATTTTTAGAAAATGCCTTCATATTGACAGACAATTTTACTACTGGTCACACAAATTTAGAAAGTTATTAATATTAATCGTTCCGAGGGTTTTATGCAAGATTTTGCGTTCTAACAAAATTTTAATTTATTTTTATTTTATCTTAAATTTTATAAAAGAGTGTCAATATTAAAAATGAATGCAAAAAAAATATAAATGTTTAAGAAACCATTTATTAGACAAGTTGCCTTGTTAAACTAGTATTAGCCTTTACTTTCTCTTTCAGATATAGATAGACGTGAACGCATTTATTTATTGGTCTTAACAAAATGCCAGCAAGAACAGATAACAGCTTTCCAACTTTCAAATCCATGATTGACATTTAGTATAATNACATAAAGAAATATAAAGTAATCTGTCAGTGGAATGTATAATATATATATATATATATATAATAAATCGAATTAATTAGTTGCAAGGAGAATTTGGTGATTTGACTTTTTCCTCTTAGCTGCATCTCTAAGAAAATTTCTCATGGTTGGATAGTTCAATAACAATCCAGGAAGGCGAGCTCCTAAAAAAAGGAAAAAAACGTAAGAATATAGAGGAAAAATTTCCTAATTTACACCCAGCTAAATATACTCCAACTAAACATAGTATATATATTACATATTTATTAAAAAAACTACGATTATACTCAGGGCCGTAACAAGGATGGTGCGAGCGGTACAGTCGCACAGGGTGCACATCTGAAAGGGGCGCAAAACTGGGATGTAACATTTTTTTAATGTTAATAAAAAAATAAAAAAATTTATCAAATTGCATGCACGAAAAAAGGGCACCCTAGCTTGCCTATCTATAACATTACTGGTTGGACTGGTCCATTAACATGCCCTCGTAGGTGTGTATTTTGTAAAATGTTATTCCACAAAATGGGTTCCTGTCATTTTTTCAATTAGCAACAGAATTTTAAGAGCATTACCACCTATTATAATAGCTGGAGATGAATACATAGTTAACAATCTCAATATGAATATTATAATTATTATAGTAGGCTGTTTTGAATTCGGGTTTTAGGGGCGCCAGATATATGAACCGCACAGGGCGCAATAATGCCCTGTTACGCCCCTGATTATACGAACAACTACGATTTACATACTAATTAAAAAAACAATTAAAAATGTAAAAAAGACTCCCCTTGTGGTATGTAATCCCCGTCGACTGTCCATGCGTAAATCTTGCCCTGCTTTTAATACAAAACTGATTATCAAATAAACTGTGAGCACCCAAAATATTTCCCTGTAACACGAAACAAAAATGTGGTTATTCAAACCGTTCTCATTTAAATACTACATATCAAAGCTGGTCGTAAAATGTGATAAGAGCTCAGTATAAGTTTAAAGAAAAAGAAGAGGAATTTCCCAAGGTTTTCGGCAGTTGAGTAAAAACCAATGAATATTGGTTTACTCGGATTTTGTTGAAACCCTTGAAAAATAAGAAATTAAAATCTAAAATTTCCGATTTGAAAATGTTCCAAAAATTGATATAATAAATTTGATATAGTCAAACAAAAATTAGTTTCCCAAATTCCAAACAGGATAAAATATTCCTATGTAGCTTTAAGTAGTGAATTTAGTGGGTGTCAGAGTCATCTGTTCAGGCGCATAAGTTGTATATCACTTGCAAAATATCCTTTCAAATATGCTACAGAAATATCACTTTATACATTCGTTCCTCCATACATTCGTTCCTCCATACATTCGTTCCTCCATACATTCGTTCCCATTCATTTTCCAATTTTCAACATTGCATATTTTGTTATCATTAAGATATTTTAATGTTTATAAAAGATTTGATTTTTCCTTTAAAATCCACAGTTCCAAAATTCTAGGAAATATGGTAAGTGTTCTAAATTTTGGTTCACTTTGATTATTTACAATTTTTTTTGTTTTTGTTATGTTACATATTGTTTTATATAATTCTGTCAATTTTACTCTCAACATTTAATTTTAACTATTGAATTTTTTAATCGGAAAACGGCATCAAAAACCAAATTCCTGGCATATTTTCTATAATTATAATTGTTTAGGGGTTAATTAAAATATAAAGTTGCAAATATTTTTAAATTCACTAATATACTTAATAAAATATATTACGCCCTCCGTTTGAAAATATGGTATACAATAATAAAATATATTTCTATTAACAAAAGTGATTGTCTTGGACTTTTTTGTTTTTATATTTAAATAAGTGACTGTAAGGCGACTAATAAATAAATGGCGCGAAAATATTTTGACAAAAAGATTTCCGGCCTACACCAGTTAGAAATGGACTTTTTAAATTTTTATTCATTACTGCCAGGCACAGAAAAATATGTGCTTTCGAAAAAAACATTGTCTATACCATCACGTGCAATGAATGCAAAGAAATATACATTGGAAGTACGCTCATGACCTTGCGCCAAAGAGTTAAAGAATATCTAAATCCTGTTGGAAAATCCTCGGTATACAGACATTTCCAACAAAGAAAAAATATTTCAAATAAAATCTTAGCCAATAGAAACATCCAAAAAAATGTCAGATTTAAAGAAGCAATTCTCATCACAAAAAGACGGCCAACAATCAACTTCAATAATAGATCAATCATCAGTTTGATTTGTTGTTTTTTGACCTTGAGAATAGCTTTTAAAAAAATTAAATTAAAAATTAAAATGTAATAATTTAAAATAATATAGAAAAACTAGATCAAATTTTAAGGAAATATACTTTTAAAAGATTATTAGGAATAAAAATCAAAATATAAACATTTTTTAAAATATTTAAATTGCGTATATAAATAGTTATTGGAAACTATATTTTTATAAATATTTTAAGATAGTATTTATTAAAATAGTTTTCCATGAGCTAATTATAGAAGCTTTAACAATTTAAAATTTTTTTATGGCGTGTCGTTTTGAATTTTAGAGCATATTTAATTAAAAGAAATTTTTATATTTTAAATTCTTCAGAAAAAAAGGTTTATTATTATTTCTAAAATAAAGGAAAAATAAAAGAGAAGATCATAGAGCATTTTGATAATAGAAGAAGCTAAATTCCAGGAAATTGACAAAGACTCTCTTATAGTCGAAAATTTTTTCATTTATCTTAAAAATATTTTTTTCCAATTTCACCACTGATTTTATTTCCATTGAATTTATTAAAAGGAGCTTGAAGACTATAAATTAGTAATATATCGATGTTTTTGATACTTACGAATTTTCAGCACTGCCTTTTTCAAGTGAATTTATAATAAATATATTATTCACAGAAAAAGGCTTAAATTATCATTTAATTGTTTTAAAATTTAATTAATGGTGCTACCAAGAAATCATCACTTTATAATTTATTGACTGCTTTATGTCAATTATGTCAATGTAAGTCCAAGTTGTTGATAAAATTGAGTATCGAAGTACCATTCGGTTTTGCCTTTTTCTTGGTCAAGGCAGCCAGGAAATTATTAAAAAGTTGAACTGAGCTTATCGAGATAAATACCCCTCGAAGTTTACAATTAAATTCTGGATTTCAGATTTTAAGACGGATATCAAAGTGTGAATGATGAAAAAAGAAACGGGCATCCCATGTTCTTGACAAATGATAACAATAAAAAAATATTTGGGGATAATAGTGCTTGAGAATTGTCGAGTAACGACCAAGTAGCTGGAACAAGTGGATTTGTTACAGGACCTCAATTTCCATAAGGTCTTCTAGAAATGTATGCGAATCGACAGAAATCATGTTCTCATTACATTTCCATTTATCACACATACGGAAGTAGATTTTTACAGAATATCACTGTTTATATGAAGCACATTTAAGTCTTTATATGCCTAAATATGGAGGATAGTCGTTATAATGACACAGCCCTGAAAAGCTAAAGTTCCGTTATGAAACCACAAATTCACGTGAGCTCATGTTGACCGTGTTTTGAAGCTTCAATGGAGTGATTCTGATTGAATTAGTTGAAAAATTTAAAGCAATTATTAAGGAATACTATTGCCAGTTAATTGAGAAAGTTCGTAAATTTACTCGAAAACCTCGGAAAGTTCCTCACTGGTTTAAAAACGAAAATGCACCGGTGCACAAGGAAGATTAGAGTGGCTAGTTTTGAGGTGATTCCTTATACACCATATAGTACGGATTTGGCCCCTTCCTGATTAATGCCTAATCAGTGAATTGAGAAAGAGCCTCATAGGACAACATTTTATGGATATAGACAGTTTACAGGAGGCCACCAAGAACATTTTTGAAGGGTTTCTATCCTCATCTTAACATGGTGCATTTGAGACCTTACCTGTATACTGGGAGAAGTGTTTGTATTCCAATGGCAATTGGTTTGAGAAAATAGCAAAGTTATTCTAATGAAAAAAGTTGTTGTCTGTTAGTTTATAGTTTCCTGTCTGGGGTAGGTCCGGAAAATATTTCACTGAAAAAAGTTACGTATTCTAGACAAAATTAAGTGAAATCAGGAAAAAATGGCTCTTTTGATCAAAATCGTGTTGAATTGAAAGAAATAAGGTTCAAATCATGTTCCATCCACGTTCCAGCCCTGTTTTAAATTATTATTTGTTTTAATAGATATTTGTAACTATTTCATGAATAAAATCATTCCAATTAATTGAAATTGTAAATGTATATAATGTTATAAATGTAAATAATATTATAAATGTATATAATAAATGTATATAATTTTAAACCCTTTGCTGTCCTATGTCGAGTCTGACTAGACATCAACATTTTACACACAGGTCCTTTTTTGAATGATTATTTATGTTGTATGATTGTTATAAAATAAATTTTTAATTCCAAAAAATACCTTTTATCCAAAAAAAAACCCAATTTGGTTCAAGTAAATCATATATACAAAAATCATTAAAACAATTATGGTCCTGGTGGGTAACTTTTTTTTACGGACAAATACGGCAAGAGTTAAAAAAATTAATTAAAAATATATATAAACGTTAATAAATCGATGTTTTTTTTATATATTTACTCATTCATAGTTAAGGTTTTTAATAAATACAATGTCAATTGAAAAGAAATCAGTGATGAAAATTGAAAAAAAGTTCTTATAGAACGTTAATAAACTTAAATATGTTTACTGAAACAAAAATAGAGTTGGTAAAATGAATATTTCGTATTTGAATGTTTATGTGAACAAATTATTTTTTATAAAATTTATTATGAAATCAGAAACTAAAAGAATGAGATAAAATTTCGAATTTATCAAAGAACTGGAAGATCATTACTGGTTTTTGCTGTTGGTTAATTCCACTTTAGAATCAGTAATGCATCTAAGTGAGGAACCTAATTGACGCCTATGCCAAATAAATAACAATCTATGCTTGACATAGAATGAACCCATTGAGATATGGACAAAGAAAGAATAAACAATTGAAAGTTGCTTGAATATTTGTTTTTTTAAGGAAATGAAATAATATAGGGACCGGCAAAAATAACTTCGTTTTTTTTCAGACAGAAAATATCTGAAGAACAAGGTTAACATTTCTTAGGTAAATTTTCTAAGACAGATCATTAGCAAGACTGGAAACGTTAAGATTAAAATTAAAACAAATTGCTTAGAGTTGATTAAATGATTTAGCATAAAAGATTTAAGTTTTAATAAATCGATTAGACTTGGTTATATGATTTAGCCTGAAAGGTGAAGGCAAAGCAATGCCACATAAATTTCTTCGTTGCAACTTTAACACCGTAATCCACCACTCTCTTGTCGAAAGTTAGGGTGCAGAGAACGTCGTTAGCCTTAGGAGAGTACGGTAGATTACCAAAGAGTTTGCAGGAGAACAGCGAACATTTTTGAGCGAAAAGGAGGCCAAGAACGAGCACTGAAAAAAGATTATCATAATTGTGCGTGAAATGATTGAAAATGATTGCCACTTAAGCTGTCTAGCCATTTCAAAAGTCACAGACATTAAAGAAACGAGTGTTCGCCGCATATTGAAACAAGAACTTGGAAAGAAGTCACTTTGCAGCAGATGGGTTCCTCACATCTTGACTGATAATAACAAGAGAATCAG
This sequence comes from Schmidtea polychroa, assembly GCA_959609185.1. Classification (NCBI taxonomy): domain Eukaryota; kingdom Metazoa; phylum Platyhelminthes; order Tricladida; family Dugesiidae; genus Schmidtea; species Schmidtea polychroa. The sequence continues at coordinate 91,382 of CAUHTR010007703.1, forward strand.
AATCAATAGCTGTCAAGAAATACATGAATGTTACCAGTAGCGTCTTATGAAATTTAAGCTATAAAACATGGGGAAATATGTAAAATAGAAAGCAATATTATTCATATAATGTGTATAGCGTGTATATTGACTCTCCTTATAATATCAATATTCTTTACCCAAGTGTCACAATTTGTCCCTAACAAAGAAGACTACCGTGAAAATCACTAGGTCATTGTTAGTGACGAACCCATAGTGTATATACCGGCACCACCCAACCAGGCGATCGCGACACGAATTTCAGTCGATCTTCTACTACAAACTGAAAATGTCAACTTCTGATAAAATCTTTTGCCAAATTAAAAAAAAATTTAAGTAAAAAAATGTTGAAGTAAAATTTCTTTAAGAGTTTCCAAGAGGTAACTAAAATCTTTTTTCATCCTGTCCTAATCATGAGCGTTGCAAGGAAAAGCAAAATCTACCACTATAACGATGAATGGAACATGATTATATTTTATTATATCTAAATAGTAAATGTTGCTGTTTATTATGTTCCTCATCTGTAGCAATTACAAAGAAAGAAAATATGGGAAAAGAAATCTACTATATACTGTTTATAGATATCCAATTACAATTAAGGTTATAAACCACCCATAAAAGTTAGGACAATACTTTATAATCTGACTCCGCGTGTCCTTTATATTCAAATGATTAATAAAACTCTACGCAATAAAGTTATCTGTCAACTCTATGATCCCGCAATTCATATTATAATTCTTTATTTCTTTTAAAAAGGCAAGTATTGCGATGAAAACCGCCTCATAATAACTAATCTGGCATAATAACCCAAAAACAATATTCATTGACTTTCTCTAGCACATTCATTTAATTTTCTTCGACCATTCTGACAATACTAACTGAATTGGTTTTTTTTTATAGAGCATATTTCCATCAATCCTTTCTCATTAGTGCGATTTTCTGACGCAAATTAAATTATTATTTCAATAATTTTTCTAGAAATCTATTTTGGGTTCTTATGTTTTACTATTAAACTCGGGAACATATTTGCTTTGATTAATTTATAACTTTTAAATAACATTATTTGGGGACCTCTTATCAAATCCTTATTCATTATCTCATTGCTATACAGTCATCCTCGTTCCGCTGAAAAATATTGATTTTTCAAATTTTCAATTAATTTTTTGCACTTAATTGATTTCTAGATTTGTGGTTAAATTGAACACACACATATATATATATATATATATATATATATATATATATATATATATATATATATATATATATATATGTTATAAGAACTTTTATTTCTTCCAATTTCACCACTGACTATTTTATCCATTGAATTGAAAAGAGAGTTTAAAGACTATAAATCACTAATATATCGATGTTTGTTGATACTCACGAAATTTCGGCACTGACTTTTTCAAGTGAATATATATATATATTTATTTATTTATTTATTTATTTATTTGCACCTCTTTTGATACAATCTCCCTTTCAGATCCTTGTGTAGTGCACACTCATCATACTCATTTGATAGACGAACAGCCAATATATCCAAAAAACAAACCGAGTCAGTGATTATTGCACAATAATCTATATAAAATATATACATGATAAAATGTGATGATTATTATTATTATATATGCATCAATATTTAATTATAATATAATATTAATATTATTATTATTATTTTCATTTCAATTGTGTTGTGGTCGTCTTCGCGTGATATTTATGATTATTAAGATGTCTAAATGTAAAATACTATAAGATTATTATTCAAATATATATGCTTATGAATTTTCATTTGATCTATTCTGACATTCGCCATTAATTTCTCTGGTTCTTGATAAATTAAATATTTTTAATTTCTTTTGTTTTAATATTTAAAATTTTAATAGTAGTAAACTAAGCCCATCTGTGACCGTCGTATATGAAAATTATATAGATTTTGTATGGTTTACTAACAATGATTTGTCATGTGATGTTTTATTGAGATTATTAGATAGAATCGTATGAAATATCATTCCAGATATAAAAATGCAATTGACAATATAATTGTTACATTTTTGAAGTCAACGCCAATAAATATAATTTGTGTTAAAATCTATTATGCAATACAGTGAACTAAGATTTTTAATAAAGAGTAAAACCTTGAAAAACTTATTTGTTCGTCAAACAAAACTTTATAACTTGAAAAATTATATCCTTTTAATATACTGTCAGTAAAAAATCAGAAAAAGTATCAAAATTTCTGATTCATCATACAATATGGAATTCTAAAGCAAAGTAAAGATTTCTATGGTATAAACAGTGATTTTTCCCATATGATATTTTATTAATCAGACGTCGATTTGTGTTATGACACACACACACACACACACAAATATCGACATTTTAAAAGACATTTAAAAAAATAAATATTTTGAATAATTGTTCTCTATTTAGAAATGTAAATAATTAGATGGATTATATTATTTTAATATTGTTCATGTTAACACCAATAATTAAACTAATGTAATTAAAAAAATAGTAATTGAAATTAGAATGCAAATTTGATGAATTATTAATGAAACGATGGAAATGAATGTCTGGTCCGAAATGGAGAGCCATATATTTATTAACCACATACGTTGGAATGACTTCATATTTAAATCGATTGCTATCAGTACCAAATATCAATATGACATGCATATCGCGCCGTGTGATCTTTGCTAAGTTTGCAGTTCCATTAAGTAGAGGAGAACATCAAGTGGTTTACATAAAATCTTTTTCAAAGAGTGCCCAGACGAAATGCTGCAATGAATTTCATCGAAACTATGAGCTAATGTAATTTAAGTATGGAATCTTATCCTGAACCTCAAAAATACTGGTTGTATCATGTCCTTTTATTGCCAAAGATCAATTTTCGTGCCAGCAATATTTTTTACACGTGTCTGGGAAAAGAATTCAGACCAAACTTTTTTGGGTGACATTGAAAGCTATATCTCTGAGATTCAGAAAATTTTACGTTGTTTCTACCCCAGAAAATATCTGTCACGAAAAATTAATTAGTTTGGGTACGTGGGTATTTTTTGAGACAAGGAAAATATGCATTTTCAAAACTTTCGGGAAAATGCATTCATTTACAATTTACTTATATTATTTTCTTTATGTATCTTCAATCTTTATGAAAACGTAACAAAACTATAAGATAACTCAATCACAATATTCAAACCATTAAAACCTCCTTATCCATAATCGTCTTCGTCATCAAGAGAGCCGGCAGATTTCCGCTTGATTTTCACGTATGTCTTGTCATGGGCTTTTACAATCATTTTGACATCGATTCAACTGTTAGCTATGTGACAATCATAAAAATGATGAATATCAAACGGTGTAAGCACATACAAAACTGCTTGAAGACGATTATTGTTGGGTTATTGAGTTGGTGATAAATTTAAATGTTACTCTGACTCCAAAAGTGTCTTATGAATATGAACCACAAATAACACTTGACAACAGAAATCTTTATTAATAATCACAAATAACTTTCTCTTTACACTGACAATCAATACAACACTCTGCTTGGTGTCTATACAATGCTTATTACAACACTAGGTGAGGAATAGAACTTGCGTATAACACCGGATTAGAAGATCACAAATTACTGATTTGTTTATTAACTGGGACTTTGAACTGGTTGTTTTCTTTGACCTTCACAAATTTATTCAAATACTCAAGTAACTTCTTTTCGTTTAATTTTTCAACTAATTCTTTTATTCAAATCTTCTCCGATAATTATTCTTCACAATTATTTTCTTTACAATTCTTTTTCACAATCGTTTCTCCAACAACGTTTCGTCCGACGTTGTATAATTTTTCTCCAATAATTTAATCTCTCAAATTGTCTCTCAAATCGTCTAAAAAATTGTCTCAATTTTTGTTCCCACTTTTCCAAATTTTATTCTGATTTCGTGTCCCCAGTTTTCCTTTATATAGTTTGCTTCTATTGTGGTACTCAAGATAATCAAGTGCTTTTCCACTTTCTTTCTCCTGCTTTCCTCGACTGTTCCATTTTTATCTCTGACGGCTGTCAAGTTATTTTCCCCTTTTCCTTTTTTCTTAAACCGCTTTTCCCAGCAATTCTGCTATCACTGACAAGCTGTCGAGATAAGAGTAATGTTGTTTTTCCTATTTTCCCAATTTCGAAATTCCTTTTCCTTTTTGTACTAATTAATTAGTACTGACCTTGGTTTTTATTTTTTTGTTTGATTTCTTTTGTTTCCTTCCTCTTCCTCATTTCTCATTTCTTTTTGCTTCCGCTTTCTTTTCTGAGTTCCCATAGATCGTCCCGTTTGTCACGACGATCTTCCCCCATATAATTTTATTTATTTATTTTTAAATTGTTATTTAGGTATCCTCAACAAACGAAACCATACAACGTTGTTGAAACTTTCAATTTGGTTCTAGATCCCTCAGTGCAAACCACGATTGAAGAGTTCCTCGCTTAATAATTCTTAAAATATTGGATTGAAGATTGGCTTGGCAATTGATGAAGAAAGTGGTGATTAACCTTTCCTTTTGCTTCTCTGTAGTCTTAAATTTAGACCAAGACGCACTTTTTGTAGGACATAAATCATGGTTCAGCTTATCACCCATTTCAAATGTGTGTTTGAAAATTGCTCAAATTGCTTTCTTTGTGGACTCGAATTTTTCCATTTATAATTTTACCAAGATTGTGGGTTGTGAAAAAAAGACAAAATAAAAAGGAATAGTTAGATAGATTATTGATAACAGATAAATATTCCAGTACAACCGAAGCATTCTATCCGTTGACATGCCACGGTCCTTTTAGTTTCTTTCATATAGATCTGTTTTATGTAGTATCCTGTCTTTGTACAACTCAGGTTATATGCTTGACTCTTAATCTTAACTTAAATTGTTTCACTCGTAACCAGTACGGCTCTTGCAAGATTGACCTCGCAATCGACTTGTTGTCCACCTCTGGTGTAAGCCATGATTTGAATATTTTAATTAGAATTTAAAATAGTGCAATGAAAATATTTCAATATTTTCCGAAAAATATGACACAATAAATAAACAGTTTCAGTTTGATTTGTTTGGCGCCTTTAATTGACAAAATACGGCATTCTAATGTCCTATTTAATGTGAATTAATAGTTCTATTAATTTCTTCCAAAATCCCTATCATATTAAAGCATGCAAAAATAATGGTTAAGGATCACTTATTACAATTAATTTGTTAATGCCTTATTTGAGGTGATATTTAGAGAATATTTTCACTGGAAAACTCTTACTTGTAGAATATTGATGTTCACTGAACATTGTTCAGATCTAAAACAAAAATTATATAATATTTCATTCTTTGTCGGTTCACCGTAATTATTTCGCCGAATGAAGTGGGAAACTTAAGAACTGTCGGTGGTGCATAAACTTACGTTAAATAATCGTTTGTCGAAAAAAAGAATTTTTTAAAACATTTTTAAAACCAAGTAAATCAAGCCAACGTCGAGATTCCTCCAAAAATATAACTGAGCATTTAAAATTGCTATAACCAGAATACAGAGACGAACGATTCGTCATTAAACATTTAATTATACAATTTAAAATAACGAATTTGAAGGAAAATACAAAATGTAATATATTTGAGTGCAATTGCAAACACNTATTTGGTGTAGTTTTAAACCACAGATGTTCTGGAGTGGATCTACATATGAACTAATTGGGCCCAGATCTCCCAAAAATTGAATTTTTATCATAAACTTTTAATATTTTTTCATTATCAATGGTATAGTAAAAAATAATTAATATTAATAAAATAATAATAATGATAATTTAGAATATTATTTATTATATTTTAATCAGTGTAACGTACATTAATCACTAAATTGTAACATTGTAAGTAATATTTGTAAAAGAATTCTTTGTAATGCGAATAAGTAAGATTTGTTGATTCTTAGTGTATTACACCAATTTTAAAATGTCCGGAAGAAAGTATTTGAGAGGAAATAAGAAAAGAAAACTGGATGAAAATAAAAAAAGAAGAATTGAAGAAATGTAGAGCAACCAATTACTTTACTTTGAAGATAGCTGAATCAAGTAATACTGTAAAAGAACATAATATTATAAAAGTTCCACGTGAAAACCAACGAAGAAATGGTTATTGCAGATCCAGAAATTTTAAATTAAACTAAAGATTACCAAAACGTAAGTCTTTGTAACATGAATAATAATAATGAAAGTGAGACAAGTGAATTAGTTGATACTATGACTTTAACTGAGTATAACAATTTGGGATATTGGGAAAATGATTTAAATACTGATTTAACCAAAAAAATAGTTTTTTTTCCAAAATAGAAATCGGTCAGATTCAAATCATGTTGCTTCAATTAGAATTTGACAAATCAGTCATGATATTTTTAATAAACAATTCAAAATGACGGGGAAGTTCACAGATTTGAGCTTTGTTATTCACCAATTATTGAAAATATATACTTTTTAGGGAGCAAAGTATTTTTCAAATTCTTCTAATTATTTTGTAAAAGAGTATTCTGAATGGAAACGTGGAAATTATTACATAGAAAGGCATGAAGCAAATAAAAGACATAAAGACTCCTTGATTGTTTGGTTGACACGAAAAGAAAATAAAAACTTTATAGATTAACAATTAAGAGACGAAATTCAAAGAAAAACGGAATATTTTTATGTTTTGAAGTGTGTCGTTGCAGAACGAGGCTTACCGTTTCGCGGGAATGCAAAAAATGAGAAGTTTCAGATAATGGAAATTTTATGGGATGTTTATAATGAATTTCAAAATTTGATCCATGTCATAAATAACATGCAAAATACGGCCAAAAATTCGTTAACTTATATAGTAGCTTATAAAGACTAACTCTGAATAATTGTGCCATTCGGTAACAAGGAATGTAAGAATAAAGAAACTGAAAGTTTTGAAAAAATAACTAAATTTTATGATTAAGAAGTTAGAAAGATTTATTAGAAAATGAAAGTATGCATTTTTAAAAATATTTAGAAACCGCTGATCTTTTAGAGATACACATACAATATCTAGACTGTGCCAAAATTGTGAAGTGGAAAGATCTTTCTCTAGGATGGGCTATACAGAAAACAAATATCGTAACACAATGAATACTGAAAGATTGGCACACTCTTGCATATTATCAATAGATATGCAAGATATTAGTAAATCGCTCAGATTTATCATTTCGATTAAAAAATAGCTTTGTAGTATTGTATTTTCACTCGTGGAATGATATCTGTCTCACAAGTTGCAATTAGGTGAATAGGGTGATAAATATGAAGTAAAACTCTATTAGATAGAGTTTTCCAACATTTCACTAGAATTCAACATCAAAATCGATTGACCGACAGTATCCCAACAGTCGACAATCCTGATAATATGAATGATCTTATATATCATCAAGTACCTCCGGTTTGGAACAAAAAACAGCACAACAAAAGAGTTCAACGAGTACTACGTTCATTTGTCAAATGATAAAGTGACAAGAACAGACAGGCGAGTAACTCCTCAGTCTTTTTCCATTGACTAGATATTAGTTTAATAAAGAAATATTTTTTTATATTTACTTTTTACTTATTTATAACAACGAAAACTCCATAACCATCAATGTATTCGTAGCATTACAACCGAATTGATCGCCCATAAAAATACTGGGAAAAGTCTTGTTATCAGCAGTGGCTTAATAATATTCTTGATGAAAAAATGAAAGCATGTTACATTTACATTAAACTCAAAATATAGTCAAGAAATTCAATTCAGTAATGCTAAAATTAACGTTGTAAAATGAGTTCTTGTCTATTTTGATAGAGAAATATTAATAAACTCATTCAAATACCTCAACAACATTATATAAAGAATGGATAAAAATATACTCGCACACAAATTTTATTTGATTTACATAAAATTACTTCATCAAACACACATTTTATTTTTGACACTTAAATTTACACAATTTTACTGCTGGTCACACAAATTTAGAAAATGCCTTTATTGACACAATTTTACTACTGGGTACACAAATTTAGAAAGTGCTTTAACATCGTTAATGAGTACCTTAAATTTTATAAATTTAATTAAATTGAATTGATATTGAAAACAATTAATTTAAGTGGGAAGAAAGAATTCAGTATTTAACATTTGTGCCAGCTGATTTCGACAGTGAGCTGTTAGAGAACAAGAGAAACAAGATCATGTCCAATTTTGACAGATTCAACTCGTTCAAGGAATTTTATACAGAAATATTATACTAAATGTCAATCATGGATTTGAAAGTTGGAAAGCTGTTATCTGTTCTTGCTGGCATTTTGTTAAGACAGAAAAATGCGTTCACGTCCATCTATATCTGAAAGAGAAAGTTGGCCTTAATCAATGTGACCCTGCTTAGTGAAAGAAAAAGCGTGGTAGACGGAAGAAAGTAAAGGCTAATACTAGTTTAACAAGGCAACTTGTTTAATAAATTTTTAATACATTTTTATTTTTTTTGCATTAATGTTTAATATTATCACTCTTTTATAAAATTTAAGACAGTAATTAACGATTTTAGAGCGCAAAATCTTGCGTAACACCCTCGGAACGATTAATATTAATAACTTTCTAAATTTGTGTGCCCAGTATTAAAATTGTCTGTCAATATAAAGGGATTTTCTAAATTTAAGTGTCAAAAATAAAATTTGTGTGATGAAGTAATTTTATGTAAATAAAATAAAATTTATGTACGAAAAATACCCAACCTATAAAAAATAAAGACATTGATCACCATAAAATTACATTAACTCATCTTACATGTGAAATGTGTTGCAAATGATAATAATTTTCAATTGTTGGATGGAAATATGTCTCCCGTAGAATAGAAATTGATAGAAATAATTATAAATAGATAAATAGATTCAAATAATAAATATTGTGGTTCGCATTATTGAATTTATAATAAAAATCCCGACTAAAAGTTTACACAAGCCATCAAAACTAAATTAATATTTATAAAGTACCATATTCTTATTGCTATGACAACCAATTAATGTAAACAAAACCTTGTCATGACAACCAAATATAAAAATTATTTCAATAATTCTCACCTGATTATTAGCTAAAATTTTAAATGATTCGACAAACTGTTCGCTGATTCCTTGATTAGAATTCTTTTGAATAATAAAATCCAAAAATGAAGTCAACGTTATAAATCCCGTATTTTCAGGATCAACTAGCATCATTATGTCTTTAAATTGTTTATCATTCTGAAAATGATCGGATCATGTTATATGGAAAGAAAACAGTGATATATAAATTGTAATTATTAATCAAACATTTATTATTATGAAATATTTATGTAATAACAGTCAGATGTAATATTCCTTATAAACTGTCCATGAGCATGTGCATCCCACAGCTGAGATCCGGTTGTTCATTAAGTGTTCTCAGATCAGATAGTTTTATTTTGGTAATATTAAATTTCACCTTCATTCAATTATAACATAAATTTAGGAATCGTCATTGGTATCTAACAGCTGCAATCTTGCAAAGAAACATTTCCAAACAAATAGTAATGGTTAATGTTTAACACCCCCAGTACACAGAACATTGGTCACATAATATTTATAATATATTGTTTTTAATATTATGCGATTTTTTAAATTTTGTTTGACTAAAACTAATTAATTGCAATAATGGATTTTTTTTTCAATAACCTACCACATTAATCAAGGCTGGATTCTTAAAACTTTCTTAAATACACATTCTAATTCATTTCTGAAATCATAAACTTATTTATTATAATAAAATCTAGTCACCAATACTTATGGGGATCCTTTTACGGATCAATTTGTCTTATAGGAGAGATAAACTTCTTTAGTATTGCAACTTCTTTGAAAGTCTTAAATTGGCAAAACCTCAGACACAATTATTTTAAAGGAAAGACAATTCAAATAAATTCACAGAATAAATATTGGAAACAACTTTTTTAAGTCATTTACTAAATGAGTTTTAAAATATTTAAGATTAAATCTTTCTTTGTAGATAAAGTCCCTCAACTTTCATCACTTCTGCATCTTTGAGATTACAGATTCGAAAATCCAAAATACCATGCTTTTCACTATGACTATTCTTTCCTCTCTTTTACCGGATGTTTTTATTTTTCAAAAAACATTTTTTATAAATATACTTGCCTTAGATGTGATATACATTACTTAGGGGAAATACATATAACCTCACATATTCGATTTATTAAGCGCATTAAAAACAAAACCACCAACTGTCAAGAAACCTTGTGGAGAAAAGCATAAGATTTCTCAATCATTGACGGTATAAAATGCCAATTTTTGCAAGGTGATTTTAAAATTATTTTCCAAAACCTCTTTTATACCGAAACATTTTCCATCAATATTCTGTCCAACGGAAAAATTACAATATTTTGCTATTTCCAGTCTTTTTTAAAAATATTCACAATAAAAACCATTATATTTTTTTTGGATTTTGGATATTTAGATACATGTGCTTACAAAAAAACACCTTCAACCTCTATTATAGTTTCAATGATGGTTCTGGAATGATTTCATGCGTCGATGACAATGGCAGCCTTTACGTATTTTTAATGTTATGGGTATAGTCGTTAATTTCCTAAACGAAGTTGCAGGTGTCGTAATTCGAGTTATTTAAAAAGAACATTTGATCAAATGGTAGCAGGTGCACAGCCAAGTTTTTCCACTAGGGTGGAGGCCCAAATAAAAGAAAACAACAATAAATATAATAGGAGTCGAGTTCAATTTAAATATCTTTAATAGATAATACAAGATTAAAATATTTTATACTCATTTTGGATAGGAAGGGATAAATTCATACGCATATTTGGACAAATTTTCATTGTTTTAATTACTTTTACAAATACAAATTATACAAATAATAAAATTAAGATTAAATATTTATATTAATTATCTTCGTTTAGTGTGTCCTCAATATTTAAGTTAACTTCTTGGTGGACATTCAACAAAGCCAACCCATTTATTCGATTTTCGTCCATTGTGGAGCGCAAATAAGTTTTTACCCTTCTCAAAGTTGAAAGTTGACAGCGATTGTAGCAAAATTTCTTAATAATTTGTAAATATTTGAATAAAATCTTTATCACATGCCACTAACAGATTTATTGAGTTGTTATACTTTTCTTAGAATTTTCAATGAGCTTGGCCATCCAAAGTTTCATTTCTGATTCAACAATTGAGCGATTTTATTCCAATTCATACAACTTGCACAATTTTATTAAATTTGTAAGTAAGATCTACGACGGGATAAATATGGTAAGGCGATAATAGTCTTCTACTCTTTCTGCCGGAGTATTAGATCTATAGAGTTGATTTTTAGTCGTTATATTTTGCTGTAAATTTTATTACATTGTTGAAAATGTTTCCAAAATATTTTTCTGCATCAGCTCTTTTTAAGTTTAATTCTTTAATAACTTGGTTTACGAATGTAAATGCCAATAAAAGATCTGTATCATTTTATTGAAAATAGTTTATCCAATATATGTAATGAAATAATAAATGTTGGTTGGGTAATAAAATTAAAGAGCAATTGGGCATTTGTTGATATGCCTCTTTCATTCCATTCACTAATTTCTTCTAAGCTATGGTACACTGAAATAAATAATTGCATCATCACCATAACTGCTTCATGTCGCTGGACCAACCGAGTTGGACATAGTTGTCTTAATTTTGTCTTATTACTGTCTGGACAATAATTTTTAATATTATCAAGAAGAACGTTTTGCAGTTTTGGAGTATTAAACTAATTATAAACTTTTTCAATAACTGCTAATGTAGTTCTTATGTCTTTTAATTGGAGGCTACTTACTATTGCCAGATTCAAGCTGTGACTTGAACAGTGCACAAACGAAACTTTAGGATATAAGTTCGCAATAATACATTCTACACTATTAAATTTTCCTTTCATTGACGCAGCTATATCATATCCTTGTCCAAAAAGATATTTTAAACAAATTCCCAAATTTTGTAATGTTTCAAAAATAGTGATATGTAGAATTTTACCTACTGTGCATCCATTATAAGTGGTATAATTGTCTGCGTCGAATAATAGATCATTTTTACAATTTCAATGGACATCTTAGAGGTTTTTATACGTAATGGTCGTTTGTGTTCATTTCGTTTTATTTTATTTTACAGGATTTACAGGATGATTTTCGTAATATATAATGAAAAAGTATGATTTTTAACATATGCACAATAAGAAAACTATAACACTGATTCATATATATATATATATATATATATATATATATTATTAATTTTAATTAAATTCCAACACCAAGTCTACCCGACCAAACCAAACTAACATCGCTGTAGAAATATCAAGTCAATATTTATATTGTATTTATTAAAAAACTTGACGTTGAATGAGTAATGGTTTTTGATATCTTTACTGATTCATAGTCAAGTTTTTTTAATAAATACGATGTCAGTTGAAAAGAAATCAGTGGTGACAATTGAAAAAAGTTCTTGTAATATCATTATTCATATAATAGATTATTTAGAAGATATTTTTTAAGGTAGCTAATATATTTTACTTATATATTAAAATGATTAAAAATATATTAATTAAAATAATATTCGAACCTAACTTGTGAATATAAGAACTAGTAAAACTCACTTCTTCATTCTCATCGAGAGAATATCCTAACGATAGCATGCATGAACGAAACTGAGTTTTATCCAATTTATCAGAATTTTTTCGATCAAAATATTTAAAACATGTCTTGTATTCATCAACTTTGTTAGACAATGAAAGATCGGACTGATTACTTGTCAAATTGGGGCTCGAGGGCTTGGATATTTCATTCAACAAATAATTCAATGTCTCGTGTATTGCACTCAATTGTTCAAAACTGTAAGGAGTTTTAGAATTGTCAATTTTATGATGTTCATCGAGTTTCTAAATTAATTTATAATAAATATTAAAATGAATAACAATTCTTTTAAATATGAGATATTGATTTAGTTTCTAACTCCAGTTGTGTTGTTAGGTATCAAACAGTGGTGTATGGAGGGGACGTGGTGGAACGACGTTCCGGCACCTTTTTTTAGTAGTCAATAAAAATTATATTTTAAATTGGCGAATTTGCAAAAACGTTTCAAAAAATATGTTAATTAATAGAGAATTTATTTTGCTTTCTATGTCGTTTCTTTTTCTCTTTTAAATCAAATAAACATCATGTGTTCTGTGTTTGCTATTCTACATACTATACTACTAAACTATAAACTTCAACAATAGTACAAATGCGCAAGTCTGTGGAAATTCGAATCCCGTCAATGACTATTTCATTGCGAATTGATTGTTTAGATTGTGTTATTTTGTATAACGCCAACGTTGTTTTGGTTGTTTGTAGTTTCTATTTCCATTGTAAATTATAAAGTACACTAAAACCTCGATTTGCGTCGTTAATTGGGCCCCAAGAAAGACAAATCAAAAATTAATTTTTCATTACACAGAAACAGTTTGTAACTATTATATGAGAAATTTAAGCAACGCAAATCGAGATTTTAACGACGCAACTCTGAAATAACAAAATTTCAAAAATAACGTAAATTCGAAAACGACGTAAATCGAGGTTTTAGTGTAGTTTAATTATTTTTTAATGGATTAAATATAATGCATATTAATTTTAATTATTGCAGTAATATTTCGAAAAATCTACAATAAAAATTAATTTTTTATATTAAAAATTTAAAATGAGCGAAAAACGTAAACAACTCACTTTGGACAGTTTCTTTGGAAAAAACTTTCAGGAATCTGCTTGTGGAAAGTCGCGGGCTACATTTTTGCTCTCACTATGTGTTCCGTTACTTCTTATTTTACCAATACACCACTGGTATCAAATCAACGAATTACCAACAAAATATAGATTTATTGATACCAAAAATTACAACAAAAATATTGAACTGAGCTCCAAATATGTTAAATAAATTGCAACTAATTATATTATCAAACCGTACATGCTAACAAGGATACAACGACTATGAAATTCAACTATAAAATAATTTGCCTTTCGTTTAATTTTGAATCCCTTCGTTATTCCTTTATCCTATAAGATTTTGAAATATTTTCTGGTAACCTATTCTTTTTGCGACCTCAATTATATTTGACTCGTTTCAATTTAACAGACCTTTTCTTCATTATCCTCGTCCATGACTTTGATAATTTTTAAAATTTGTTTTATATTTACTAGTTTCAATTTAGAGGGACCAAAATGTGTAAGTACTTTTTCAAATACTCAGTACTTGCTATATTTAATTATATCGCATTTTTCAGTTTATCTAATGCATAATAAGATTTGTTATTATATATTTTTTTAAAAAAATATGTCACTGACATCTGGATCAGAAGGATTTCACATAAGAGAACTAAGATTTGAATGGTCAGGTAATATTGTCTCATACTAAAATAAATTTTGACTAGATCAGTGGTTCCAAACCTTTTTAAGATGCTGTAGCGGTATGTAGTAGACAATATGATGGCGTACCAATAAATAAATATTTTTGAAAAATCGAGTTCTAAAAAAGGGATGTAGTCCTAAAAGAAAAGTGGCATGGCGCTTACGGTAAACAAAGAAACAAAGTTCAAAATCATAAAATATTTTTTGAGTATTTAAATATACGCTATTTTGATCTATATGCGATATTTGTTGCGTACGAGTTGTACAATTACACCCTTGGTTATCATTGTAATTATAAGCAATTGTAACCTTCCTATTAATGTAATACTTAATGTGACAGTTGCGATTGCTTAATTTTTAAGCAAGGTAGAGATATCTGGTTCTATTTTGGTCAGTTTAAGACGAAGATCAGACTCAATATTAAGTAATGATCGATATTTGTTTTTCATCGCTGTCATAGCTGAGAATCCAGTTTCACATAATATTGTTTTCCTTTTTATTTATCGCGTACCGGTACCGGTATGCGTACCACAAGTTGGGAACCACTAGATCATTGAAATTCATTTTGATATTGTAGTTACACAATCAATTTATGTAATCTTTAAAGTTTAATTTTAATCGAGAACTTGGCAATTTTTATTTCCATGTTATCTGAAAATCGATTTTTCTCATGTAAAATGTATAATTATAAATAAATTTAAATTAATGGTAATTAAATTTAATGCATTAAATGTAATTAATTAATAATAGGATAATAGCTATAGGATAATAAAACATTGTTGACAGGCAGATTTTTCAAAATTAAAATCTGAAAAAGTTAATCTAAATAAAATATAAATATCTCATACTAAATTGAAAGTTTACATAGTTTCTTTTGTTTGTTAAAATAATTTTTAAATATTATATACTGTCTACCGTTTGAGGCTTTAAAATTTGTTTAATCTAATACATATGTAAGCAATAATTAAATTTTGTCGGGTTACCAAAAAAATCAATTTTTGAAGACTTAAGGATCCTCTTCATGAACTCTTTTTTGATTATAAAAATAATATGTAGATTATTTCTAAACCTGAAAGAGAAATATATACAGGAATTAAATATAAAATCATTTATTGAAGCACCGATCAAAGGAAACATCAAAGCAGGATTAATGGATTTATGTTATATCTCTTTTAATATGGCAAAATGAAAACCATTTATGTAGACATTAATATGCTCGCAGTTAGAAAAGTAATAAACTATAATTAAAAGCCTCTAGCTCCGGCTATTGTAGGGAAATCTCCTAGTAACAAAAATATCTATGAGGAACTGCATTATAAACAAAAGAGTGACTTAAACTCTTTCTCGTAATTCACGATTGTGTGAAAGATTTTGTAAAGTAAACGATGAATAAAGTTAAATTTACTTATTCATAATTCATGATGAATGAGTTTGTTAGAAATGAATTATTTTTAACACATTCACTGTGCATAGAATCGCCGTATATGTTATGGAGTGCGCAGTGGATAGGTTAATTTAATTAAATCCTAATACCTGATTAATAGATTCCAGTTCATTTAACTGAGAAGCACATTTAGTGAGTCTTGCTTGGAAGGTTTGGCATTTAGATGCTCTTTTTGTCCCATTTGTTGACATCAAATCAAACATACTTTTTTGTATATCTGACATCTCTTCAGCAAGTTTTTTAGAAAATTTTGCAAAATTGTCTTTACAGTCTTTCAGCCCTATTTGTTTAATAAGAGCTTCTTTCAAATTTTTGTCTCTTTCAGGAATACTTCTTTCTAATTGTATCCATGCTTTCTGCACGTCCTGTAATCAAAATAACTTTTCAATAAAAGTAAAAATAAATATTAATATTAATAATTATATAATAATATTATATAAATAATAATAATAATAATAATAATAATAATAATAATAATAATAATAATAATAATAATAATAATAATAATAATAATAATAATAATAATAATAATATAATAATAATAATAATAATAATAATAATAATAATAATAATAATAATAATAATAATAATAATAATAATAATAATAATAATAATAATAATATTAATATATCGACCTGTAACATTATATCAGTATAAGGATTTAAAGGTATCTTTTGCAATCCTGTAGAAGTGACGATTCTACAAATTCTGTCTGTTAGGGACTTTACATAAGTTAATTCATCTGTCGCTTCATCTACTGTTGATTTAAAAATCTCTTGAGCTTTGATCAAATCCTAAATAGCATTACACCTGTCATTGATAATTTTAAAATCTTGAAATGAAATTTTCAAATGTATGATAAACTGGTTTAGCATATTATTACAAAATCTTTACATTAAAATTGAAGGTTTTCTTTGCATTTATCTTTTTCGTCAAAAATTTAGAAGTAGATGTAGATGTGAGAAGTCGTTCGGTCTTTTGAGGCTGCATAGGGTTCCCAATTATCCGTAAAAGTTCGTAAAAATTGAAATTACAGACTATATCTTTGAAAAGAAACAAAACAGGGGGAAACCAAAAGGCGTTATTTATACAAGTATCCCCTTCATAATGGAAACAATTTTCAAAAATGTTACACCACAAGACATCATTAATGTTATCATTAAAAGTACTGACGGCTTTGAAAAATATCATGCTCAAGATGTTTTATAGTATTAAAATATATTATATATTTATTCTAAATTTTCTAAAATTTGTCTAAATCAAAGTATGACTATTCTTCAGTAATCGTGATCGACAACGGTAAAGGCGTGTTTCATCGGGGATTTAGAGAAGTATATGTAATGGGATTTAAGCATCATAGAGGCGACAAAATAGGATATTTAACATCATAAGACTATATCATAACAAAACTGACTGGATTCGATATCAACAAATGGACCTCTTCAAATGTGACTTTACCCACTCGGCTTTCATTTACCCTCATTCAACCAAGTTACGTAATGAATATAAAGATTTTGTTTAAAAAACTATTCAAACAAACCTTTTCATTAAAACAAATAAAAACATTCATCGACTTTCACGCTAAAGATTACAATACATCTTTTCGTGATTTAATTGCACAAATTTGATAATTAAATTTGATAATAATTTGATCATCCAACCAATTTGTGTCATACTTGTTAAATGATTTTTGATTAATTTAAGTTTTGAAAAGCTTCTTTCTACACTTGCTATCAGCGCCGTGCTGTAACTTTTGGGGGCCCTGTGCAGAAACTAAAAAAATTTTTTTTTCTTTCAATTCGTAGTAATTATGGTATTGGAGAAGTTTTTCTAATGTATTTAATATTTGGGGCCCAGTGCGATTGCACTTGTTGCACTTGCGATAGTACGGCGCTGCTTGCTATAGAAATCGGCATGGACAAAAAAAATCCATAAAATATAACACAATTAATATTGAGCTCAAACCGAGTGCCACAAAATCTTTGGAGCTCTTAGCAAATGCCAAATTCGTCCTAAGGAAGAACATAGGACATTGTTTCAGCAAGCTTAATAGTTTCAATAATTATATTTTAAAAATATGATGCTACAAATTGTGGAAATTTACATATTTGTAAATTTTATTTACCTAAGTTGTCAATTAAAAAACACAATTTAGAAGTGGGATATATCAAATTACAGGTTTTGGATAGTAAAATTAAGCCAGTTTTAATAAACTTCCTCTGTTTTATATTAATAATAATAATTTGAATCTTACTTTTATATCGTCTGTAGAATGAAAGGTAAATCTGTCATTCAAATCTTGAATAACTTGTTGATTCCAATTGTAAAGAGGCTTTAATAAAATACATAATTCAGATTAATTTATAATAATTATACAATTAATTGAATACACGAAATTAATACACTATTTTCAAATTGTCAGCTCAAAAATAATAATCTTTGAAATTATTTATATGAAAATTATTTGCAATTTCTTGTTAAAGTAAAAAAAGCCAAGTAATTCGAAATAAGAAATATATATGTCACACCCTATGTTGAATTAATATAATTCCAGGAACGCCGCCACTAGATACACCCAATGCATGGTTATTGTTTATTGGGGAAAGGAAAGTTATATATTAAATTATAAAAATGCATTTAAAATCACTTTCAATTGTTTGTATTATTACGTCATTATTATGTTAAAACTGAAAACAAATTAATTGATTTTTCAAACTTTAATTATATGATTTTTGGTAATAAATAAATGACTAGATCAAGGTTTTCAAGCTTTTTAAGTTAATGCTCAAATGCATTTCCTAATTACAAACCAAATTGGCCTACAATTTTCTAAACTTCTAAAATGTAAAAATATACACTTTACCATAGATTTTGAATTTACAGCAGCATTACTATTCTTTTTCAATTCAAAATTCCCTCTATTAATAACCTACTATAATCTACATACATTCCCCATGCAAAAATCATAGGTATGAACAATTACTTTCAGGAATTAGAACAAATAGTAAATTGAAAACTAAATATAAACCTTTATTAACAAAACATTATGCTTAGGCAGCCAAAAAATAAAGTTATTTGAGGATAAAGGTAAAAATGGAAACTAAAGGAACCCGACAATATGTAGTTTCACAAACACGAAAAAGAATTGAAAAAGAATTTTAAATTGGATTGAATAAAATCGAGAATTATTTATTAATCTTTATTTATAAATCCTTTTTTTATAAATTATTTATTTGCAAAAAGTTCGCGGAACCCACTTTGGGAAACGCTGCTTCAAAGTATATCGGGATCATCACAAAGATTATGTACACCAATATCTCACTGTTAGACCGATATACTTTCCTTGGAAGTCGGCATTTCAACAAAATACTTTATAACTTTTTTTCATTTTAATAAACAATTTTTAAAATTACTAGGTTTAAAGTTGAAAATGCAATTTTATGTCGTATTGAAAGTAATAAGTGTATTTGAAATTATGTTTTGTATTAGTGACTTATTTGATTCGTCAAACATAATTATCTTGGTAATAGTTGACCTAGTGAGACTTTGTTATTAAACCTTTCTCATATCTTGGCTTTAAAACGACTTTGTTATATTGGAGTATTTTCAATAAAATCTAATTATTAAGACTTTCTCGTTAAATAACAGATATTTTACGTTTGATTTTCAAAATTTTACATAACTTATTTGGGTAATAGCGACCAAATATTTTAAGGATACTTGTTAGTAAATAAACATTTTAGACACATTTTTGGCTTATATATTCGTTTACTTTGAAACTTTTAGATATGTTACAAGTGTTCTATTAGTGTAAAATGAATTTTTACGTGAATAATATTACCTCTGGTGTCGATCGATTCCATAAAAAAATAAAAATAGTTTGATTTCCAATAAAACGTTTATACGATAATATTTAAATAAATGATTAATTAATTTGAAGAGTTTCTAAGAGTAATTAGTAAGAGCAATTGAGCCATCTGGCACAGTTGCTTCTGATTGGCTGAATAAAATCATGACCCATCAAAGCGATGGCTCGTTGGATGCGTCATGAGTCGGCGGGCATTGTGGTATGAGTCATTGGTTTGTGATGAGTCATTGTCAGGAGTCATAATTAAATATAACAGAAAACTTCTTTGAATAGGGTGTCTTGAAATTTTTCAACTTTTCCAGAAATCCAATAACACTGAAAATTTTTCTTGATATTTTTAAACAGCCAAATTTTTGAAAAAATTTCAAAATATTTTCTAAATTTTTTTACAAGTACAAAGTAGTACAAAAAAAATTTTAATGGCCCACTTTGCTATATCTCAACAACGACTCATCGCACACATCCATGACTCACAACAAAATATCCACCGACTCATGATGCATCGAATGACTCTTGCTGTTTTTCTGAAAATCAGAAGAGACTGTACCAGAATGCTCCCATGTCCCTAATGTAATTAATGTATAAATAAAAATTTCAAATTCAAATCAGTCATGGAATCAATATTCAATAATAAAAATACCTCACAAATAACATGTGATTCAAGTTCACTAAACGTATTAAAAAATTCAAACACTTACAAAATTTTCTATAAAAATTTTCATGACAAATTTCAATCAAATTCACATATATTTTTGTGAATATATACAGAGGTCAATATATTTAAGAAATTTAATTATATTCTACTCGTGATTCCAATTGAAATCCTTATTTATAAATTCAACTTTTGTCTTTATACATATTAAACTTAATAGGAATTGTATTTTTTCTAAGTTACAATAGTTTTATTAAATATTTGTATAAAAGTTTAACGTGTTAAGCGTCACCAACCTCATGTGAGTATTCTCTTAATTTAAAATTTCTATTGTATTTTTTTTCGTTTCAACCTGATGATGACTGTGAATCTGTGGAAATAAAAAGTATAAAGGATGTTCGATTGGCGTTTTCAAATATCAATATCAGTGCCATGTTTATGTTTATGTTGTAATCTAATTTTTTTAATTTTATTGTACACACTTTTGTTACAGCGTTAGGAAAGTTATAAGCAAAAATTATCGAAACGATCTGGAACTTTCCAAGTTTGATCCAAATATCCGAATGATCCCATAAACCCGGATTTTACTGTAATATCAATTATTTCACCAGAAACGATTTTTAAAAATATGAATATTTATATATTTAATATATAATAGAAAAATCTAATTCCAATAAAAATTACCATGACTCTTTTGGCAAATTCTAATTGCAAATCGTCTATTTCTGATAATGCATGAAGGAAGTTCTGAAATGAATATAAGTAAATTACTCACCAAAATGAGTAATAAATAAATAAAATAATCATCGAAATAATGTATAGCCTTTTGATTATGCCAGATAAAAACAATGAAAATTATAGTTAATTTGATGATGGCGAACATTTAAAATTTCATAATTTAGTTATTCCATAATCGAAAGGTTTTAAAAGGTTTAAGTTTTCTGTCATGAAATCATTAGGTGATTCTAATATATTTAAAATAGTATCAAAATCTTTAAAATCATTAAATATGTTTAGAAATAAATCCAAATAGGTTTAGTGTCTGATCGTGTGTATAAGTTTTCATGGAATGGGTGCAATGCCACATACATTGGAGAGGCTTCCTGTCATCTCAGCACACGAGTTCAGGAACATAGCCGATTGAAAGGTGTGAACCATATATTTGAGCATAGGAAAATGTGTAAAGTTCCAACTGACTTAAAATATTTTAAAATTTTATATAAGAACTTTAAAAATAAGTGGGAAAGAATTGTATGTGAGGCATTAGTGATTAAATCCCGATCCCCAAGTAACATTCAATCATCAACGAATTTATTGAGATTATTTCATTAACTCATTAAATCATAACTATTACGTCATTATTGTTTCCGTATAGAACTGTTAACATAGATTATAATCGAAAACTGGTGATGAGGATAATTTCCTTGAAATATATTTCGTTTATTTGACGTTTTATTGTTTTAATTAAAAATGGGCGATTATTTTTTCGATATTTAGAAATAATGTATGATAAATAATTCTAACGTTAATTTTCTCTATTCGTTGACAATTCAGATGATTGAGAGTTTCCCAAGGATTGAGTATAATTGTAACTTTCTTTTCAATAGTCTCCATGTCCTTATAATTAAGTCGTCTAAAATCAATTTTGATTATATATAAGGAAAATTGTTTTAATAAAGATCAAAGAAAAATAAAATTAGCTCAATATTTACAATAATATTCAGAAATAAAGTTTATAAAACAATCAATAATGACAATAATAACGAATGGATAAATATTGTAAATAATTCACAAATATTATAACAATAAGTAGAAATGAAAAAAATAGATTAATAAAAAGATATTTAGTGGTAAACGGAAAATTATTTGAAATTAAATAATTGAAATATAAAATTTACTTTAACTCAGCAGCAATATTGACAATTTTATCGTTTCTAGCTTTGTGAGAGCCTACATTTGATGCAAAAGTTTCAGCTGCACGTTGCAACTTTTTCAATTCACTCAAATTGGCTGTTTCATAATCTTTGGAAACGAGTAGATCAATTTTGTTACTAATCCAAGCTCTTTGAACTTGAAAATTGATTTCGAAACTATTGAGAAAGTTTTGAATAAGTTCAATCCTATACTTTTGCTCCGATATATGTTCCTATGTACGTTTACATACTCAATTGCAGATAATTAAATTATTAATTATTTTGAATAATATATAATTTGACTTTTTTGTAATGATTGCCATTACAGAGGGGTTTGTATTCATCATTTTGCCTGGAAAATATGTAACATATACAACTCATTAGAAAATCATTTTATTAATAATGACCCGAATTCTGAACGGGCATTCAAATTTCAGCGTGACATAAAGAATTGCATTTCTGGGTATCAAGAACTTCTGAAACAATTTCAGAAATCGTCCCAAAGTTTAATAACAGATTTTGTTGTCAAAGAAGCAAAAACAACAGCCATTGAAATTAGGACTCGACGTAATGAGGCAGAATTAATTTCGTCACCCGAATTGTTGACTATCTATAGAAGGTAATAACTAGGTGTAATTAACATTTAATTTCTAAGAAAAGCGAAATAAAAAACTAATTTTGGACTCGAGATTTGAATTTGTACTAGTTATGCGATTTTTTATGCGATTTTTTAATGCGATTTTTTAATGCTTTTTTCTGTGGTACGTATCTATTGCATAAAAACAGAATTGATTGTATATATATTCTCAACCGTATTTCCATTAATCATGAACAATAAATTCATGAACAATAGGTCCGTAAGTGGGAGTTACGACTATCACAGATCTCTCTAAACTATCTGTCTCAATAGACAATTTACCGACTTAAGCGTGTAGGTCATTTTTATCAAATAAATTAATAAGATAAATATGTTTTTTATAACTAAAATTTATTAAACAAAATTACAATAGACTAAAAATTAAAATGGTAATACAATTTACACAATGCCCAAAAAATACTTCACTAAGAGAAAGATAATCGGTTGTACCAACCGTTCTCAGGAATTCAAAGTGCCAAAATCTGGGACTACGGTTTACCGTAGCTCTAGTTAAAGGATATTTAGACAAGACTTCACTGGATTACTGAAGTTTAACGCCATCATAACACCTATATATTGTGTTACGTCTAACTAACTCCTAACTTCTTTTTCAAATTTAAATAGTAGTTTACCTGAAGGGAATCAGTAGTACTAAAATACTGTATCTCCTTAAATTTCGGGAAGATTTTTCAACTATAGTTTAGCCGCTACAGTAAAAAGACAATTGTAAAACGAATTGTTAATACCTTTCTTGCTTTGGTATATATTATTTAAAACCAAAACAACAATTTATAATAGTTTTTGATTTGTATGGCTCAATCCGTTCTACACTAAATTTCTGTCTGCTACACTTATTTTGCTAACAAATATTTTATAACTATTTATGTTTCCTCTGGTCAATAACTTGACCGTTTATTTATACTAAATATTTTTTATATTAATTTGTTGATAGTAATAATAAATTACTAATATTCGATTCCCTCTAATAGTTAATTACTATAAATACATTTTCTTAATATTTAATAATTATAACTTACTATTATTAGCTATTTGTTATTTTTGGTAATTATAAAATACGACTTATAGCTGTTAGGTCATTTTAAATTACTATTTGTATATATTTTATTATTTATACAATATCGTGAGTTCGCCCCAAGCAAGTCCAACCCTAACAAGAAAAACGCCAGTTTTAATTTTTTGAAGGAATGTTGAATAAGACTCGATGCTAAATGTTTATCAAAAAATGTTTAGTTCTAAGGGTTTAACAAAAACATGGGACGAAATATTATAGTTGTTTTTAAGAAAATTAAAAATGAAATAAATTATTTATTTGAACTTAAACTAGAAGCCCTCGTCTAAAGAATATTTTCTTCTAAAAAATAAATGTTATTAATTCTTATCGACTTTATTTTTTGGAAAAAACATATTTGTTGCACCATTACTTAAAAATATCTTAATTTATGAAATAATTCATTTCACTTAAAAATTAATATAACGTAAAAAATTATTTTAAAAAATAGCTTTACTTATTAGTAATTTAATTAAAATTTTAAATAATAGATTTTATGATTAAAATGAGCATGTGGAGACGCCACAGGATTTATTAATAAATAATTGTCATCCTGATTTGTAGGAAAATATTAAAAATCAGTTTAATAATGATATATATATATATATATACTACATACCTCATAATGATTTTCCAATTTTTCCATTTCATTCCATTTAGATTGAACAGTCGAACAAATATTGTACTTTTTCTTTTCAGCTGACTTTTTAAGATTCAAATACATTATTTGTAGTTTATCTTTATTTTTTTCTGGCTTATCAAAAAACCTATAGTTTTTAAAATTACTTATTTTAACATTCAAAATTGTTTGATCATCCAATTGAGAGCGATTCTAAGATAAAAATCTATTTTAAAAAATGTTTTACTCAAAGAATTTTTATAGATTTGAAAGTATGATTATAAATAAATTGAAATGTTATTGTTAATATTTTGTCATCATCTGTAGGGCCTCTGAATTCCACATTAATAAAAATATCAATTTAATAATTAAACTTAAAATATATTATTGAATTAATTAAAATAAAACTATTGTTTTAATATTCTTTTCATTCAAAAAGATATAAAAAACAATTCAACATCTCAAACGTTAAATCTCTTCAAAATCAATAAAAAATATGTCAAACATTCGAGAAGCTGAAACCTTTGTTTCCCTAGTTGTGATCTCTCTGTTGATGAGCTTGATATTCAACCAAAGAAATTTTCCTTAGAATACTGGTTCGCGACTCTAGTGATTATGATGATAAAGTTCGTTACGTGAGCCGGGCTGACCCATCCATCTTTGATTGCCAAAAGGAGTCAATGAACAAAGTTATTCCAGATAAAGATTCTAATACTTTCACATCGTACAATATTGGAGTCTACATGCCCAAATGCGAGTTCATCAACAATCTCAGTACAATCGCCAGATCAAGTGTCTATTCTTTCGTGGGAACATTGACTGCTGGAGCAAATATTTCTATGATGGCTTTCAATGTCGTATTCAATAAAAACTTTATGAAAATTAGTTTCATGTCTTCACATCATCATCATCATCATCATCATCATCATCATCATCATAAAATAAATATAATAAAAATAAATTATGGTGCAACAATTTATCCTCACTGCATCTAATTAATAGTTTGTGAAATATTTAAACATTGACTTCAAAGGTTACAATTCAACCTTGAAAAAATAATATTATATAATAGTAATCAAAATAAAATTCTTATCATTCTGTTTAATTGTCTAGATGTATAGTACTGTAATACAATATACTTTGTAATAACTATATACTTTGAAAATACATAATTTTCTAACTGACATTTAAAGGATAAACTTAAATCAAATTTTAAAGTGAGTAATGATATCAATATAAATCTTATGTAAAAAAACGTGTTCAATGAAACTTTTGTTTACATAAATAATTTTCCTGTCAAACAATTCACTGCGTTGTTTCATTGAAATATCCATATTTTTTAATATCCTATAGAAATTTCTCATTGTTCATTAGAAATTTTATTCTGCAAGAATTGAATTACTTTGATAATACAATGTCAATTGTTCAATTGTGCCTACTATATAGAATAAGAAATGTATGGTATACATTCAGAAAATCCTTTCAACTTCTTTTCTCTACTGTCAATATTTTATTTGAAAGATGAACATGTATCTGGATTCAAAATTTAATTTTTAAATATTAAACCAAATAACATGTGAAGAATTAATGTTTTGTGTAGATGTCATCATATGGTCATTAATAGACTCATTGCCCTATTGCATTAGTGACATTCTCGTGATTAACATATTATGTTATTTTGTTATTAATCCTTTAAGAGCCATAAGCGAGTTAACTCATTCTATATTTCCGTGCACGACACAGCACCCATACAAAATGAGTGAATAAACTCGCTAAACTTTGCATTTATTTTACTAGCTAATATCGAGTGTTTTACGTGATAAAGAGATCTTGAAAACAAAGTGACATCTCTTGAAAGGATGAAAAAATATTTGGACAGGACAAATTGCTAATATAATCGACATTAATAAGACCTAAATGAGATTTTGTTATGCGTTCCCGGCATATGGTGCACGGCTGTACTAATAACTTGCGGCAATAAAAAGGTTAATATGTAAAATAAATAATACTAGATATATTTATACGACATTTAAAATTTGATAAAATATGTTCCTCTTCAATAAACAACGAATGGCTGTATTTAGTTGAATTTAGCTTCTCCCTATTATGTACAAAAAGTACAACTAGTTAATTATGAATTACTATAACATGTGGACAAAAAGAAGGTTTGTTGCTTGGCCACAGAATTTTCCATATCTTCCTTCTATAAATTTTAATTTATAAGTCTGGATTTTTCAAACAATCTAAAAACTCTATTTTATACGGAATAACTTAATACTTTGAATTTTTGAAGAAAATATGGGTCATAATATTTATATGAATTATAAATTAAAGTGATTTTAAATAGAGAGAGTCAAAAATAGTTAACACGTGGGAAAAATATTTTATCAGTATTTTATATTGATTTTAGAGTGTGATATCAATTTCAATTTAAACCGAATCAATTGAAGTAATCCTTAGAATCTAAAGAAATGATTTTAAGAAATTGTTATCATTTATAACAAGTGACGATTTAAACTTAATTGCTGAATGATTTTGAAGTGCAAATTTTACTTTTTTGACTATTGACATGTTCTAATTTATCATATAACATGTTTAGAAAGGAAATCGTAAAACTACCTGAAATTCTGCTATCCAATGTTCAACCCATTTCAATAAATTTTTGGATAATGCATCACTGTTTATGGAATGTTGACTTTCTTCCATTTCTTGAGACAGGATTTTACAAATGTTTTTCAACGCTGTATGCATCTAAAAACTCATAATTAAAACAATAAAATGATTTACAGTCGATTTCATTGTTGTCATTTGTAGTTTTTTATTCATAAAATTACACAGTGCTGTCATTTTATGTGAATAAGCAGTATTTGTAGGAGAAAAGGAGATAATGAATGAAATTAAAACAGACTATTTATTATTATATGACGGAATTTGCCAAGGGGTTAAATAAAGAAATTACTCCTGAAAGTGTACATTTTCTGATATTGAGTTAAATTGAACCAAAATAAAGATTATAATAAAACTGTTGATTTGTATTATAAAATTATAAATTGCTTTCATATAGATTTGATGAAAATTTTATTTAAAAATCGAAAAAATATTTATAATAAAATATCGACATTCCTTACACATTTTATAAATAGAAACACTTTAAAAATCAATATACAAAAAATATACATAAAATTTAAATTAAAATTAACATCGAGAAATCAGGATGAAATATTTTTATTAAAAAAAGCTAAAATATAAAAAATGAACTGTAAAAATATATATATGTGTATATGGGTATTTTATTTTCAATTTATTTATCCCATTTACAACACGATTATTATCAGCATTGTTGAATAAAAACACTTAAATTTAGAAAATAAATGAAATAATGTATCGGAAAAACTGGAATATATCGAAGGCGTTGCTACTGTAGTATAATTATTTATAAATAATATTTGGAACAATAACACTTTGTCGTATTTTTAACTACATGAAGGTGTGTTCAAATCTAATATTAATTTGTTTTAATTAAAATAAATCAATTATTTTGTAATCTAATTTTTACCCACTTCCACATATCCGGTTAACTTGAAATTTTGGATACTTGCGTAATTCAGATAATAAAATATTATTTTGCAATAATTAATAAAATATGACATAGTTGTAAGATTTTACGTGATAGTAGAGTTAATTTATAAGATTTTAATTTAAAATATTACACATTCCCAATATATAAAATCAAATTTTAAAGACAAACTTCTATTAAAGTGTAATGAAATTTCTTTGTGAATTTAGTCTCAGAACATGAAGAAAGATTATAAGCATTATAATCGAAGGAGAGTAAGCATTAAATGTATTAAAATATTAGATTTGTTATAATGAAGGTAAAACTCAGTAGTTGTGCATAACACGTTTATTCTGTGATTTAGTTTTGAGCTTAAAAGCTTCGAAAAAATTATTCGAAAAAAGATCTTTTGCTATATTTATGTAAATAAAATTTGTTCTTGAATTGCTGAGATGGAAAATTACAATTTTGGAAATATTTTAAATCCGAAAAGTGAATTATTTTAATGTGTAAATATTTATTTTTTATTTTTATAGGGGGATATCATAAATATTTTAAAAGAAATACATCGAATATGAAATAAATCAAATTCAACAAAGAAATTTTGTGTTCAAAAATCAAATAAAAAACATCAAAACATTTTGAAAATATAATTTTTTATATTTTATTTTTACTTTATATTTAGAAGTTCAAAATCAAAAAAAAATTAATGATAAATGAAATATAAAAGTAAGCACAAAATGTTGTATTCATAAAATTTGCGAAAGTTAATTACGAGAAAATTGATATCGTTCCATTGGTTGGGTATTCATTATTTTCCTTTAATGTTCCTTTAAGGCAACCTTTAATAAAATTTAATAATATATATCTTGTCTTGGCCGGAATAAAATAATAATAATAATAATAATAATAATAATAATAATAATAATAATAATAATAATTACTCCTTCTTACAAATTCCTTCCACTTGGCAAATAGATTCTCAATTGGATTGAGGAAGGGGGAATACGGAGGTAGAAATTCAATGTCAATATTTCGATCAGCGCATAAATTCCTAATACGTGCACTCTTGTGAAATGCAACGTTGTCCATTATTAATATTGAATTTCTAATATTTTCTTCGAGAATAAAATCAGCAAACTCGTCGATGTATCCAATAAATGATTCAGTGTTGTACGGATTATGATTTACTTTCCAAAATTTAACGCCATTTCTTGTCACCACACAGCAAACCGAAAGATTTTTAGACCAAATATTGGGCACAGTTAATACCGCCGGATTTCCTACTGTAGACCTACCACGTTTGCATCGTAGTGACACATTGAAACCAACTTCATCCAAGTAATAAATATCTCTTCCATTATAAGTTTCCTCGATTTCCATAAATTTTGATGCATACAGCCTTCTCGCAACAATCGATTGTTCGTCATTGTGTCGGGTGGGAATATAAGCGAAATCCTTTTCATTGAATAGTGCAATTTTTTCAAACAATAGAAAATAGTTGATTCCGACACCGTTATGCTAAATTGTTCTGCGACTTTGTGTTTGAGTTTGCGCAAAGATATTGTACAATCTTCATCCACTAGATTTCTTATGTATTGTTTCTGCTCTTCGCCCAATTTTACATTTTTTGCTCCACCCTTTGGCTATGGGACCATTCTTCCCGTGTTTTTGAAGACCGATAAAATATTTCTTATAGTTGAAATGGGAATGGACTCGTATTTAGATATAAAATTCGCATCATTTCCATTCTGATATTGCGTTAAAATTCTCAGCCGTGTTTCTGCATTTACTGTTTTATATTCACCCCTCCTCGGAGTACCATCAATTTCAACAATATCTCCGGCTATAGATGGTGTAATATAGTTCTCATTTGGTGATGTGTGAGAGTTCTGTGAATTATTTTCCATTGGGGCGATTTCGGTTTTAAGAAAATGTAATAATAATAATAATAATAATAATAATAATAATAATAATAATAATAATAATAATAATAATAATAATAATAATAATAATAATAATAATAATAATAATAATAATAATAATAATATATAGAACTTTTTCAATTTTCACCACTGATTTCTTTTCAATTGGTATTGTATTTATTAAAAAACTTAACTATGAATCAGTAAACAAATCGATATTTTTTGATATTCACGAATTTTCGGCACTGCCTTTTTCAAGTGATTTTCAAATTCAAAAACAGGTTCAACAATTGTCTAACCAGCAGGTACGTAGAAGAAATTATATCCAAACTCGTGGATGTTGATAACATTTCCATTCGTAAAATTTCCAGATGAGAATATATAAGAGAATATATAGTTAGAAGTTGGAAGGATTTATAATAAATTTAGTTTACAACTACAGCGATAAAGTTAAATTAAAAATTAATGAAAGGATTAGTAAAATGAAAAAGAAAAAGTTATGATGAGTTTATATTTTGCTGCATTTATATTTTGCTACTGGCGATTCTTTGAACTTAGGTATGATTAGAATATAAGGCAGCTGTTCAACAGAAAAAATGATTTAGCTTGTAACTCAAACATTGAATGAGTTTTCCATTAATTTTAAGAAGGATATTGTGATGGCGCCAGCGCAGTGAAAAATTCGGTGAGCTATCTCTCCAGCACACGTTATGTTATTATTAAAACGTGTACTTCGTATGAAATTGCCTCTAAATATAGTTCTGGTTTTGGTAATAATATCAGTGATGATGATGATTGTGAAACTGATTCAAATGGCGAATTTGAATTTAACCCTTTGCGTATCAGCAACAAATTATTCAAAAATTTTCCTGTAAAAAATTCTGTGCTTCAAAATTATATTATCGAATCAAAGAAACATTAATTAGTATTATTACTTGACTGTCCTACAAGATGGAATAATATGATAATTATCATTGAAAGATTTATAAGAGTGGCAGATTGTATCGAAAAAGTATTGATTAATTTAAAAATAAGTGCAAAAACAATTTTTCAAGCCCTTAAACCAGTGGAAATTGCGGTGGAAGCATTATCTAGAGAAGATGCAAATCTACTCACAGAGGAAACTATACTTGCATTTCTTTTGGAAACTCTTACATCAAACAATACGACTTGGTGAAATTAAAACTCAAATAGAAAAGAGAAGAGATATCTCAACAATATCTGTCATCAAATTTTTGAACGATCCCTCAACAATAAATTCAAATAACAACAATAACTATGTTGGAAATTCTAAATTTTTTAAATTATGTTTGAAATCTGAAATAATCCAAACACGTAAAACATTTATGCAACGATTTGAAGCCCTTAGTTCTGATTCTGATGATCTAACTATTAAGCATGATGAAAATGATAATAATATCATTACAATATTCAATGAAATCTGGAGATAATGACATTAAAGGATAAACTAGAAGATTCTATTTGTTATTAAATCTGTTATTACAATTAATATTGGTTCATTGTCAAAGGAAATAAAGTTATCTGAATTGACTGGGAAAATTACACATAATTTGAAAATGTTAAAAGGTGCATTATTAACTTCTTATTAAGTTTTTCATAAATTTGACAATTGTATACTGAAAATTTAAAAATTCTTTGGTTACAAAAGTTGTAGGTCTTTAATGTCTATATATTTTGAAAAATTTTAAATCTTTCTCGACAGATTCCTCAAAGAGATTCGTAAAACTTGTCGACAGAAAAAATGTTCTCGCAAGTCTATTTTTACAAAAACAATTTTTGAAAAATTTAAACCATCACACTATAGTATGAAAAGAAAAAACACAAAATAGCACTTCTTTGCATTTCATTACACCCAAAATTCAATATTAGAACTTTGATAGAGTGCAAAATAGCACCCTAATTATATTTTAAAATTGCACTCTGCACTCAAAAATCAATATTTCACTTTTAAAAAAATTCGCGAAATTTAAAATATATCATATTATATATTATCGTTAGGGGTGGAAGGGGTAGGTGCGCGATAACTCGTATTGAGCCAGTGAACTCAAATTTACCTACTACTGAAGAAATGTCCAACTTCTACACAAAACGAAAGGAACATCTCATCATCAGGAAATATTGTTACTAAAAAGAAGAAGGTCGGCATATCGTGCAATTGACACGCTCTGGTTACTAAAAGATTTTTTGGCAGAAGAAAAATAAATAAAAGTAATTGCAATTTAAATGGCTTCTACCTTCATTAATTTGTTATTTTTGAAAAAATTAATGAATTGTATTAAAAGTATTTAAATATTTAAAAGTATTTAAAAGTATTTTATCTTACTACAAACAGCATTATTTTGATTTATTTTAAAAAAATTAGTTTCAAGAAATTACTCCAGAATTATTATATTTAATAATATTTAATAATATTTAATAATATTTAATAATTTGATTTAAAAGTTTGCAAGACATTCTATATTTAGGAAATGACTCACGAATATTGTACTCATAGCAACTAGGAAATACCTCATGAAATATTTGCATCGCTTTTAAATAATTCTTGGTACTTAGTGATATTAATAATTATCGTCGTTTATTGCATTCTTTTCTACTAATATTAATTATTGTATTATTATTATTATTATTATTATTATTATTATTATTATTATTATTATTATTATTATTATTATTATTATTATTATTATTATTATTATTATTATTATTAATAATAATAACAATTTAAAATTAAACCTTTTCCTTCCGCTCAATAGCATGATAGTATGACGAAACGTACGCCATAATGGAACGCTCATCTGAATCTTTGTTATGAATCATGTCTAACAATATTTAAATTTGATGAGATTAATAATAAATATATTAACCATCAATATTTAACATTTGTGGAACATCGAGGTGCTTCTCAGCTAGGGTGAAAGCGAGTTTAAGGTTATGTGAACTTTGGTTCTGAATAAAATCGGTATTAATATGAACGTTCAGAAATATATATATATATATATATATATATATATATATATATATATATATATATATATATATATATATATATATATATATATATATATATGGTTATATTTACCGGTGTAAGAGAATCATAATCAAGCAACGATTTATCATGGCTATCAATTAGAGCGCAAAAAACTAATCCGTCCTGGAAACTATTTTTGAAATTTTCAACTTTGATATTTTTGTATCCGTTAGTCTTTCGTTTGCACCACAGTAAAAGTCCTTCTTTTGCAGATGAATCTAAAATTTAAAACTATTACGGCCATCCTTTCAATATAATAATTTAATAATAGTTGAAAATAATCAATGAATTTTGGATGGGAGGATAAATTAAAATAATAGTAAAAATAAAAAGCTACTATTAAAATTATAAAAATATGTACTTAATGTAATAACAATAAACCTGAGACATTCGAAAATTAATTTTAAATAATACAGAAAAGAGTGAAAACTGGCAATTGGGCATGTTCCAAAGGTATGATTTTGGATGGAGGCAACAAATGGAAGTAATAATATACAATACTTAAAATGCGAAGTTACCTGAAATGCATAAATTCAGTGGAATACAGAAGTTTCTTTATGAGAGTAAAAATACATATATAATCATCACTGTGCTTTCTGACCCAACCAAATTATTTTGTGAAAATAAAACTGCTAAAAATATATATTTCAATCAATATTATTGTACCAAAAAAGATGGAGAAATAAAAATTAAGGAAAAGATTTGTTTTGATTAAATGCTGTGATGGAAATAATAATTTTATAATTGGAATAAAACCTTTATAGGGACCAATAACTTATATGCCCGCGTAAACTAAGAATCAACAGAATAGAAAAATGAAAGTTTCAAATTAAATGTGTGGGTTTGAAATACTATGGTAACATAGGAATAGAATTATTAAATGTGTAAAATTTGGTTTATTACAACATTAAATTTGTTATGAGTTTTACATATAATTAAAAAAAATTAAGATCTTGTAAAACATTTTTTCAACCGGACGAACTTTATGACGAGCACTCCTAAATTTACGAAAAATTGTGACCATTGATTTGTGTGCATATGCTCTTTCCTATTTTAGGTCTATTTGAATGAAAACATTTGGCTATGATCAATGGTAATGGTAATTAAAAACCAATCTAGACATTCTAAAGTTTTTCCCTTTTAAATTATTCTGTGACCTTTCTAATAAAATTTTACAATTTATAAATAATATTTTAATTGCAGATGAAAACTGGGCTTTGCTTATTTTAATTGTGGAATAATTGTTAAATATAGTGGTTCCCATACACGGAGCCCAGCGGTTCACTAATTGTGTGTTGTCAATAAACAATAACTAGCATCAAAAATTTAAGAAATATTTCGTAGAGCCCTTTGAGCTCCCCTGAGCACACATTGAAAATCACTGGTGTAGTAATTGGAACGCATCTTTATAACCATCATGTTGAATAGAACCAAAGTAGTGATTTATAACAAACTTGGCTCAAATTTTATTTGATAAACAACAAAATAAAAACAGGAAATACTGTTTAAAAAAATCTATTATTGAAAAATATTTTGTTAATTCTATTTCACCCTCAAACGGATTTACAAATGTAAATTAAGAACTCTAACTATTATTGAAGTTATAAAGTAATTTTTGTATTTTACCCGATTTATCCCAATATTGCACATACGCAACACAAGTTTCTAACATTTATTCAAATAAAAGCGGTTATTAATTTTAATAAAATTTTCACTGCATACGCAACAGTTACAGGTTGAAATTTCACATTAATTTTCAATACAACCACTTAGGAACATAGATCTTGTTGATTTGTTTTGGTAAAGTTCTATGTCAATCGTATTTAAATTTTGTTTGGAGCTTTAACCACAACAAGCAGGTATGTTCTTAGTTACAATTATTTGCTATTAAACGAATATATTGTTTGGATAAATATTTACTGCATTTTCTGACACAATCCCTAAATTATCGTGTGTTAATGTGCAGCATAGCCCAAAAACTAAAGGAGACCCCCAAAAATTATGAAATAAATTTTTCTCGCATATTTTAACTGAATCTATTGTGAAATTATTTTTCCACACACAGAAGTCATCTTCAGCTAAAAAGGATGAAAAATAAAGTAAATCTTAATAAAATTGGGGTACCGCAACAATTTTAGAATCCTGGTCGATTTGGCATTAACTGGAAAAATCAAAAAACTCTTCATAACCTCAGAACACCTTCCTCCTCAACATAAAAAACAGAACTAAAACACATCTAACCAAATATATTTCAATTTAATAATAACTAAATTTAAAATTTTCAACGAAATTATTTCATAATTTAAGTCAACATTTTAATTAATTTTCGTATTCAACTCACTTTCTAATGAAATATAAACATTAAACAAAATCTTTAAAAATTTTAACTAAAACCCGATTTTATATCAACAAATATGACATGTTAGCTTTCCATTTTTATTAATGTACATAACTGTATTATAATTCTCAATTATATAAATAAAATAATTAATCCAGTGCCAATTTTAATTAATTTATTTAATTAAAAATAAAACCACTAATTTATAATAAGTTTCTTAATTAAATCATTTTCATTAGAGATTTAAAAAAACTCACCTTCAACCAAAATATTCTGAATAGTGAAACGCAAAATGATTGTCCATATCATTCCCAATGTCATTTTAACATTGCCATCAACGATTTCTGAAATGGAAAATTAAAATTATTATTAATGTAGTGTTAACCATATGAATCACCTTCTGCGCCGATTGATGCTAATTTAACACCTTTTTCTTCAATAAACTTCAACGCCTTATTAACATTGGCAATTTTATGAAATCTCATTCTTCCTTTATCTGGAGCTGGTAAATTATCATTGCTAATTATTTCCAGTAATTTCATTAGTTTTAATCCGCTCCTAAAATCTCGATCGAAATTCTCAATTTTCATATTAGTTTTCCTTAAATGAGCATTACACCAAGCCGTAAATGTCTAAGTGATAAATTACGTAATAATTTCATAAAATAAAGTTGATTATTATTTACCACTTTCTGCTGTTTTTCCCATGACTTATTATATTTATCATAAATAGTTTTTTCATATTCTTCAAGAGACATATTAACTCATACAATGTTTGAAAAGTTCACAGATAATTAATTAAATTACTATTTTAAAACAAATACATTTGTTATACATTTTAAGATTTTAAGAATTTTATTGAAAATTTATTTGATATTAAATAGAAATAATACCGATATTTGTTGGGCTTCCCAAATTGGATCGATTGCTATATCGCCTTCTTTGTCAGAATCTTCATCAAAATATTCCTTTCCTAAACCCTCAAAATCCATTATAGCCATGCTGGATGATGTTACATGACACATTTTTACAATATCAATTTCTTCATTTCTTTCCGACATGTTCAATAATTCAAGAACGAAACTTTAACAAAATACTATTGAATCAAAGTTGAGTCTATTAATATGTATGCATGAAGCACCAATTTTTAGACGTGTGCATTGATTAGCTCGTTTGTTTCAACGACGAATTAAAATTAGCATATTTCAATGCATGTGCAGGTGCACGCATTCGATTATAGGCTGATAATTATAATTACCCATTAGCATAATCAATTAGATATTTTTCTAATGACTAATTAATTATAAATCTGTGAGTAGTTTATGTATGCGTGCCTTTGAAAATTAATTTATTGGATTTATTGAAAATTAATTTTGAAATACGTATCTTAATTTGACTGAATTTATCTAATTAGTTTTTGTGTTGATATGTAAGTTGAGTTTTTATTTCAGATGTTTACAGTTGGTAAAGAATTTCAGGAATGTCAGCATGGAAAGTTGGCAATTCTATGTAATCAATCAATTATTAGCTAGGAATGAAAGAGCAATAAGTACGGCAAACAAATAATATTTAAAAGCAACATAAAAAAATATTTAGAAAAAGTTATTCGTTTATTCTGTATGTATTGGCTCACTATATAACCGCTTATCAACAATAACCATTGCATTCCCGTTTATGTCGTTTAAAATGGCGTTCACATCTGTACTGCTTCTTGTTGTCTAAATTTCACGGGTACACACCTGACGAGGACACGTTGTGAAGATCGTCTTTCAAAATTAATTGGACAATTGACCTCAATATGGCATGTCATACACAGACATTCATGAGTCATTTGCATCAGTTCTCGCCTGTCTGTCTCTGCCTTATCTCTTGTCTCACAGAAATTGACCCACTTAGACTTCATGTGCCTTCTTTTGAACTTGACGAAAATTAATTATGATCTCAATTCCTCGGGCCGTCACCTATAGCTAGTGAATATCAACTGCTTTGTAATACTTCGTTTTGAATATATATTATGCTCGTCATTAATGAATGCAACATAAGAAACAGAGTAACTAACAACCTTCTTGGAAGCTTGACATCATCGTTCCAGCAAACTTTAAATATTGTTAATCCGTCAGTATATAAAACAATCGAAAAATTTATTCAAGGACAACATGACATTGAAATTAATATTAAAAAGTAAATATATTCGATGTGGATCGTCTAGAGTGATGCAAAAGAAATTTAAATGTGTAAATCGATAAAATTACAAACCTATAAAAATTCAAAATTAATTAATTAATTCACAGTTTGAAATTTAAAAATAGGGAAACAGGTATGTACAGATGGCAAATAATGAGATGAATACAAATACAATAATATAAAATCAATGAGCTCCCCATAAAAAGATACTCAAAAAATACATATTAATTAAAAATAAATAAATAATTTAATAGCTATATGAAATACGAGAGCCGTGTTGAGAACAAGGTGTTGGCGTACTAGGGGTTTTTAACTGACTTGACCCGGCTACCGATAAGCTCTCCTAAAGTGTCGCCGCTAGGAGTGAAGTATTCGATCCTGGGGGTAAAGCCTAGAACGCCTAACAAGATTATTTAAAGCAACCAACGATATACGGCGTGGATGAGACACGTTGGTACTGTATATAGCAGCGGAATGNAAAAATAAACTAAAATAAAACAAAAGCAAGAAGTATTACATGAAATCCAATCGAACACAACATAGAGACATAACAGAAGTAAGCAAATTTAAATTATTGACAATAAGGAAAGATAGGAATGGAAATTAGAAAGATTTCCACAAAATAACATCTGAAAATGAAGTGGCGATAAAATATTTACAATAGAAATGAATAGAAAACTAGAATATTC
Organism: Schmidtea polychroa; assembly: GCA_959609185.1. Taxonomy (NCBI): domain Eukaryota; kingdom Metazoa; phylum Platyhelminthes; order Tricladida; family Dugesiidae; genus Schmidtea; species Schmidtea polychroa. The sequence continues at coordinate 129,806 of CAUHTR010007703.1, forward strand.
TATAAAATGGCGAAATTCATCATTAGCGGCAAGTACCTAGTGGAAATTAAATAAATGATAAAAATTTATGAATTAAATTAGCAAAAAACTAACCTGAAATAGCATAAGAATTAAAATAAATAGAAATTGTTTAATAAAATACCTGAAAAAAACATGGAATATTCTAGAAAACACCCATAACCATCATGGCGGCAAAATTAATTACAAATAAATAAAATAGAAAAATTAGAAAACCAAATAAATAATAAATTACGAAAAATCACCATCAAAATTGATAAAAAATTAATATTCAAAATTAAGTAGAATTAAAATAATGGTATATATTAGTCACAATTTAACCAGTTTATGAATTTCAGTCACAACTTGTGAATTTTAGTAGCGATTGAATTTTTGCAAAATCACTGGAAAGTAAATATTTGTATTGATTGTTTTGATATAACATGATTTGTAAAACTCAATGAACGATACAGCCTGGGATTTTGAGTTTTGGTTTAATTTTTCTCTTAAAACAGAAAAACAAGTAATTAACATGATGTGTTCGACAGGAAGTAGCAGTTGTACATTTCCGTTCATCTGGAGTAGTTTTACTGCGCCGTTTATCGGTATACTTCTTGTGACCCATGTGGGCGAAGACTAGAAACTGGCATTGTTTACATGGGATGCGCCTGGGTAGTTCTGTGCTATGCTTGTAACATGTAAGCCAAGTATCTCTAAATACCATGGCAGTTAAAATTTATATAGACAGATCGGGAACTACGACAAACCTTTGGTTTGTTCGTAGTTTCAGAGTCTAGATAGACAACATTAAGTGTTCATCGCACTAGAGTCCAGTGTGCCGTGTATAATGAACAATTTGCGATTTTTCTGTAATGTAATGAACCTTTAGCGCATACAGACTACATATGAAAAATCAACATTCAAAATACTAAGTGATATCGTACTATATAGGACACTGGGAGCTCGTTTCTCGACGTTTAGTGAACGTCGAGAAAAGAGTATTTAAATATTTAGACGTAAAATTCTCACTAAATACAATGAAGATTGAAGTAAATTCAACATTAATTAAAATGACGAATGCGAAAGGTCATTGCATTTGATACATGGTGGCTAGTCGCTATAACTTAATCAAATCAACCCAACTAAATACTGCTATACAATGATGACATGATTGCAGGATTAGCACCGTTGTTATGACTTAAAACATAATAAATTTTACCTGGGCACAATTGTCATAAGAATGACTGTCTGAAAAAGTGATGGCTCCTAGCATATGAGCACAGATAAATGACGGAATGGGTTGATTATTTTATTTCAGGGCGCGGAGATCGAGGCGAGAGGAGGAACATCTGGGTGAAGGTCCAGGACTGGAAGGCTACTGGAATCCAGGCTTGAGACAGAGGCTATAAGATTGAATCCGCATCGCACTCAAACGCACAAGCGGACCCGGCTGGTCCAATGATGCTTCTGAAGCGGGAACCTGTACTAAACCCGACACGACGAAGACTGGGCAGACGATCTAGCCCAATATAGGGACCGAGAGTTACCTACATAACAAATTTATGAATAAATAAATAACATTACTTGGGGGAAAATCGTCATGACAAACGGGAGGATTTAGGGAACTCGGAGAATGAAATATAAGTAAAAAGAAATGGAAAATGAGATAATGAAACCAAACAAAAGAAAACAAACAAGAAAGCAAAACAAAGGTCATTACTAATTAATTAGTACAAAGGAAAAAAGGAATTTCATATTCCAAAAACTGAACAACAGGAAACAGGAATATCTTGACAGCTTGTCGGCGATATCGGAATGGACAAGGAAAGTCGGCCTTACAAAAAAGGGAAAAAGCAAAACATATCTCGACATCTGTCAGAGATAAAATTGAAACAGTCGGGAAATGCGGCAAAAAGAGAAGTGGGAAACATTTGATTATCTCTAGTGCCACAAATGAAACGAGCTATATAAAGAGGAACTGTTGGCCGAGAAATCAGACAAAAACTGAGACACAAAAATCAGATAAAATATCAGGCAAAAATTTATTGGAAAACGAAACGGAAAACGAGGCAAGAGTCAACGGAAAAAGGAGATAAAACTAAGAGAGAAGTTGTGGGAGAAATTTATAGAAGTCATTGAAACGAGTATTTATTGAAAAACGATTTGTTGGAGAATTTTTATTAAAGAATAATTGAGAAGAATAATGGTTGGAAAAGATTTTCAGAAAAGAATTAGTTGAGAAAAAAAAGAAGTTATTTGAATAAAGTTGTCAAAGAATGTCAAAGAAAACAACCAACTCAAAGTCCTAGTCGATAAACCAATCTGTAGTTAGTGATCTTTCAATCCGATGTTGTAGATGAGTGTTGCAATAAGCATTGTATAGTCACCGAGTAGAGTGTTGAATTGATTGTCAGTGTAAAGTGAAAATTATTTGTGATTATCAATAAAGATTTCTGTTGTCAAGTGTCATTTGTGTGGCAGTCAAGACACGCTTGGAGTCAGAGTAAGAATTTCAACTTTACAAATATTATCACCAACCCATTAACCCAACAGTTGGAAGTACCCGCGTTGGTCCCTGGAACTATGAAGTACCCCCAAATCCAGACGCGGTCGATATTCTTAAGAACAAATATCAAAGATTATATTTTGCGATAATCATAAGCATAGAATGCTTATATTCTCACTTGCCCTATAAAACATAAGAACGACATTAATTTTGGATTCCCCTATATGTTATTTAAGAATCAAGATAACAATTTTTTTTAAAAATTCTACAATTTGAATTTGTTTTAAGTTCTTTTTCATTAACAACAGTGTCCACCGTGTTTAAATTATACTTTCCAATTGAAAACCATTCCTTTAAATAGGCTTTCATAACTATACACTTCTTTTAAATGCTTAATGATTTTCTTTGATGTCAATCTCTTCAAAACTAGAAACTATTAAACTTTGAAATTTGACTGGTGAATAGTAGATATTGCCAACAATTTAATTTCTTGCAAAGAATCGCGGGTGATTTTCTTCCATATACAATATGTTGAGTGCAAAATCTACAACTGATAGAAAATAATCATCATTCAGGTCATTAGCATTTAGCTACTTTCAATGTAATATTTTCCCAGGTTATTGGAGGGGTTTCGACAATTTTGAACTTTTTTTATGAATTGACGATCTTATTTACCATATCTTCGCCATAAATCTTGTCAAAAGCTCATATCTTCGGGCCGATTAGAATTAGTGATTCTAAGCATTCTGGATATTAAAAGTTAATGCTTTAGGCATTTGATACAGTATATATACCCAACTATTCGCCTATTTTAGGAATTCTATGCTTATAAGACTTTTAATGCAAGGTAATTCATTAAATCCTATAGAGCATTTTATAAATTGAATGACTTACCTAATTATGACATTCAAGCATGGCCCCCACATCGGGAGGCTGACAAGGCTCTAGCCCTAGGGTCCGGGATTATTGGGGCCCGCCGTGGCAGGTCGGTTAGCTAAATGAGATGAACATAAGACAGAAAGAAACTTATTAAATATTGACTTTTATTTTGTACATATACACTAAAATTAATTACTGCATTTTGCTATAGGCACATTATATTATTCCGCTAATCCTCTCATCATCGTGTTGGTGATTTATCTTCATTCGAACATTAATATATGCCGTATTGCCGATGGAAAACACTTGTCTGTATTGAGACATTTAAAAAAGAATTCAATCGTATTTTGATTTAAAGCTCAAATTTGCAAATACAATTAAAAACGCTGCATGCGACAGCAAGCGAGTTCCGGGCTGGAGGTGTCTTTGAACTTCGTCAGAACATGCATCAACATGATGATGCAGGTAAAGAAATTATACTTTTCTTTTATTTGTACAAACAATTTTTTTTATAGAGAAGCCTATTCCAATGCTACCAGCTAGTGATTTTTAATGTTTGTTTGTTTTTATAATTTGACCACTTTCTATCAAAAATTAAAATAAATTAAACGCTTATGTCTGATTTAATTTATAAACACAAATCTGGCGCTCAGAAGAGGAAACTAAAAACTGAGAAAGAATCAAAAGCATCACAAGGTCGTCTGTTCATAACAAAATTTTTCAAAGAAAACAACATAGCTCCCGATACAGATCAAAGTGAAGGTGGTGGTGATGATAGATATGACATTGAAGTCCAAGCAGAAAATCATTATCGAATGGATTCACAAGTTCAAAAACCATTCGAAGGAGAAGCAACTGTTACTTGTGAACCAGTTGCAACTGAAGAAAAATTTGCTAGTGAAAAATTCTAAGGAAGGATCGCCTGTGATAGAGCATGGTGCAGTCAATGTTTCAGTTGCAGCCTGTATTAATAACTCTGAATTAAACATGATGACCCTGGAACTTGGCCCCTAGTAATCTCGCATAACCTGCGACAAGAGATAGTACAAACTATCAGTTTTCGAGAATTCCAAAAGATTTATAAGGTATTAGCCAAGAGATCCTAATGGTAGAGAATTTCAACATTCTTTACTCTATATGAAAACGAAAGATAAAAGAACAAAAGAACATTTTCCACGAGATTGGTTAACATGGAGTGCATCAAAAGAAGCTCTCTTCTGTCTACCATGTCGTAATTTTTGTGACCAAATTAGCAAAAACTTAAGCAGTTTAGCCTAAGAAGGATTTTCGCCTAGAAATAAATCTTGGAAAAAGTTTTATGATATTTTGCCTCCTCACGGAAATAGTGCTCCACATAGAAAACATTATTTATCATGGAAATTTTTATTGCAGACATTAAAAAGACATGGAATAGATAAAGATTTACAACAGCAAATTCAATGTGAAACAACTTATTGGAAAGAACTTCTGAAACGGATTGTAGATGTAACATTATCTTTATCATCAAGAGGTTTAGCTTTTCAGGAAGATAACATACATATTGAAGATGTTCATAGTGGAAATTTCTTAGGAATTTTAGAATTGATTGGAAAGTATGATGAAGTGACGCGACAACATCTCGCCAAAGTTCAACAAAATCAGGTAGAAGGTAAAAGTATGAAAGGTCATACACATTATTTGTCGTGGAATTCTCAAAACGAGTTTATTGCCCTTTTTGCAGACAAAGTTCTCCAAACAATTCTAGACCAAAGAAGAGACTCAATTTTCTACGAAATAATAGTAGATGCAACACCGGATATTTCTCACAATGAACAGAACGTCCTAATTCTAAGATACATATCCTAAACCAGGACTCAAGCTAATTTGAGGTGAATGAACGTTCATTGAGTTCATGAAATTTATTGGAAAGACTGGAGAAAAAATAACTAAAGAAATACTTGGAAGCCTGGAAAAAAACAATATTCCTCTTGAAGATTGCCGTTCGCAAGGCTATGAAAACGGCGCAAGTATGTGTAGCGAAATAAAAGGTGTTAAGTCCCGCATCTTAGAAATGAATAGCTGTGCATTGTTCTCTCCCTGTGGGGCACATTCATTGAACCGTGTAGGAGTCAACGCTGCAAAAATCAATCCAGAAGTTGTAACGTTTTTCGGAAATATAGGAAGCTTCTACTCTTTGTTCGCTAACAGTCCTGCACGGTGGGAAGTACTGAAAAAACATGTACCATTATCTCTTCAAAGTCTTTCAGAAACAAGGTGAAGTGAAAGAATTCAAGCGGTGCGCCCAATTGTCAAACATTATCCAGACGTACTTGCTGTGTTAAATATCCTTCTTGGAGAAATGGGTACATATGCATTGCCCCCACATCCTAAAGTGGACCCCCAGGCCAGGATTTTTGGCGGGCCCCCAAACTATATACCGCTACNATCACCAAATATAAAACTGAAAGACGACTGCTAATATCTTTTTCCAATGGAAGATTATTATTAAGTTTAACCTGACAAATTTCAATTCACTTGAGCTTCATTATAACTGTTTCTTGTTGTATTTTTATAAAATATTGAATCGTGAAATCTGAAACTTTACAAATCGGAAAGCGACAACTTTACATTTTAAACTCAAATTTGGTACCAGTTTGATTGTTGAATATTTGTTCTTTAACCCTTCAGGCACGTATGGCAGAAACAGATTTTCAGTCCCAGGGACGGATACTTTTTTTTCTAGAGATAATGGTGAAATTCATAATAATATATTGTATTATGTTATATAGCATAATTTTTTCTATGTTGGGATTTTTTATGCTCGTGCTGTGCACGTCATACGTGCCTGAAGGGTTAACTATTAAAATTTTGTTTGGACATCTTCATAAATTTTATTTATACTCATTTTTGTAAAAATATGGAAAAGTCTGACTTGCTAGTATAAATACTCTAAATTTACAAATAGTGATTTGTTGATTAATCATCACTATTTATATTTATTATCTATATACTAATAATAAGTAGAATATCGTTAGATATTATTTCTATAAATATTTCACTAATGTTATATTTGATAAATGTTATTAACAACATAGATATTGTTAAACCTTTAATAATTTCCGTGGGTAATCATTAAAAGTTTTTCCATATAAAGAAATAGTCAGAACAATAATTCAAACCATATATACTCGTAAAATAAAAGTGTTACCCATGTTCACTCGCACCGTGTTTTTTAAAATGTTCCCTACTCAACACGACTGTTCATACTGGGTAGCCGAACGAGTCAAGTACCTACAACAACACGTTAGAATCTAACGGTTAGATGCTTAGGATGCAATGTTGTGTTTTTAGTATAGTAAAATCGGAATTTTGTTCATATGTACCTTGCAATATACTCGCAATCACCGAAATATGAGCGCACAGATATTAATTAAATAATTACATTATTATATACAATATAATAATATTTATATTTAAAAACACCAACAACCTAATAACTAATATTATAAGCAATTTCTCTAACATATTTCACAATGCTTGTTGCACCAAAAGATTATGCAGGTCTTGAAAACTTGATGGTAATCTTTATATTTTTGTGTCTTGTTTAATTCTTAGTTGGTTCAATGCATGTTCTTGGATGATTTCTTCTATTTTTTCATTTTTGTCCATTTAAATTATCAATTACTTGGCTTTCTTCTGAAAACATTCTTGCTCATTCTTTTGTTTGCAGTGGTATAATTTTTCAAATAATTTACTTTCGAGCATTTAAATTATTTACCTAAGTTATTTACCTAATTGTTATGTATTATATAATATATAAAAAAATAAATTCATATATATAATGCATATTCAATTTTAGGTAAAATATGTTAGCCAATCTAACTTAACGTTAGAGGGAAATGCTGGATTTCACTAATTATGTGTTAACATTAACCTCCACACAAGGAATTATTCTCCCTTTTTCATTAAATGCTATTGAAATAAATGAGCTTAACGATTCATCTGAAGCTGATGATATCATTCAATCAAATCCAGAGACAACTTTTTCTTATTTAGAAGGAACCGAACAAGAAAAAGTTATTATGCTATAACTACTGGACAAGTTTTTCTGAAAAAATGACAGAAGTAACAAAAACATTTCTTGCCACTTTTCCCAACTCGACAAGCATTGAAAAAAATGAGCAATTTGGAAAATTGATTGAAAACATTAAATTGTTTAATACACCAATTATAGCATGGAAGGTAGAATTTTCATTTTTATTATTATTTATGATTATTTATAATATTATTTATTATTATTATTATTATTATTATTCATTATTATTATTATTATTCATTATTATTATTATTCATTATTATTATTATTATTATTATTATTATTATTATTATTATTATTATTATTATTATTATTATTATTATTATTATTATTATTATTATTATATCATTTTAGATTTACAAGGAATCTCGTCAAAAAGCATTCGAATTAGCTACGAAGGATATGATTAACCGAATGTGTAAATTCGATAACTTGGAAATGATGTTGAAGAATTGGCAAAGCTATTGTGATGTTGTCATAGACTCATTGGACATTGACTGCCAATTCATTGGGGTGTTATTTTCTGAAGTTAGCAATGCTCAAGATGCCATTCTCAATAATTATTTGGATTCTACTATCGATCAAGTCAAATATTTCTTGATAAACTGAAATTGAAACTTGGTCAGGCATCAACATCTAGTCCTCAGGTTAAACCAAAATTGGGAAATAAGTCTGTGAATTTTGATAACAGTAAGCAAGACATCTCAAATACTTTTACCAAGGTAATTTCAGTTATCATTATAATAATTTTTATATATATATATATATATATATATATATATATATATATATATATATATATATATATATATATATATATATATATATATATATATATATATATATATATATATATTAGGGTGGAGTGAAAATGACCGAAAAAAAATTTTGACTTAGTAGACTTTGGATAGTTATAAAAACTTGCTATGAGGTCAAATGAAGTACTCTGTAAAGAAAAACATTAATTTAAATAATGTCTTGAGGTTCCACAACCAACTTTAAAATGTAACCATTGATAAGAAAACGATAATGTATTTGCTATCCGGTGTTCTTTTCATTACAAGGAATTGGCAACTTTTGCTTCCACTAATACGTTATCGTTACTTACTGTTAACTAAAAGATCATTATTAGTTCACTTTTCTACGCATTCACACGCTGCACTTCCTGTTTCTAGAGTCAATTCAGACGGATTATTGCATACATATTGCATAACATTGTATTTTTTTTGAATCGCTGTATGTAGTATTGTTAGTGATAAATAATTACTCCACTACGATACTTCATTATAAGAGGTAATATTATAACATATTATTGAAGTCATTGATGGCATTTAAATAATATGGATTTAAAATGCCTCTGGTTTTCCTTTTTAGAGTTGCAATGGCTGTAACCAGAAAGAAAGTGTCTTGTGTCATCTTTGGTGGTCCATCCGAGATGCCCGACAATCACTACCGACTTATGCAGATGTTATGAAATTCTACAACCTGACAAAGCAGAGACTGAAATGCGAATTGAACAATAAAGATCCTTCACATCGCAACGTGGCAGAAACAGTGTCAATGAAAGTAGAACAAATATGAGACAAAGCTTCCATACCACATGTAAGCCACCGCCGTGTTCATGAAATGTTGAACGTGTACCACAAGACGTTCATGAAATTGCTGAAGCCGTATAAATCTAGGAAGGACTCAGAACCATACAGAAGAGAAAATATCGCAGTTTAAAGATGAATCGACTAAACTCTTTGACATTTGCTCCTGCAAGTGCTCTTGTATGTTCTCAGTGTCACTGTGAGAAGTCCAAAAGGATTTTATGGTCCCATTGGAAAGTCATTGTTGAATTGTGAGAAGCTTCCCATCGTTGACTACATGCCGATAAACTGTGTTCTACCGTCAAGTGCAAATTCCGACGATTTAAGTACAGATCAGAAATACCTGTTCGATTTGTGTACTGCTGTAAGTGTTGGTATTTGTCCTGTCGACCATTCACTTCGCAATCCTGGTCTTATCAACCATTCGAGATGGTTAACCACGGCTAATCGCATACTACGTCTGTATGTTGCCACAAGAAGCCCGTCGGATGAACTAAAGACGCTTGCTACCTTCATCGTAACAGTTTATGCACCTGCATGGTTTGAAATAAAGAATACCCTTCGTGTAAAGACGGCGGTCGACATGTCCACAGTACGATACTGAAATCACGCTACCTCACAGACGAGCTGAAGAAAGTTGTTGACCCGGTAATTCAACGCAACGCATTCTTTAGTCATCCAGAAAATCTGTTGCTTGCGATGCTTACCGATGAAAGATCAGATATACGCGAGTTAGCTCTGCGACGCATACTGAAATCCAGAAAGCAGAAACGTACGACTTCAGTTAGATCTTTCTGCGTGCCAGTAATCAACTTTGAAGCTACTAGCTACATAGACATGATCGATTGGCAGAAAACTCCGATCACAGAGCCTCCAATCGTAGTGGACATTGACGAAGATACTTTGTTAACCATGATCCGGGAAGAAGAAACGCCAAGACTGGATTTCGCCCGCTATCCTTGTCACACCCAGGCAGTAGAGAGACATATCAAGCTAGTGACAGAAGCATCCGAAATGGTGTGTGGTCCAGAAAAACGCGACGGATTCATTAGAGCACGCTTGGAATCGAGATCGAAAATGCCAAAACTGGACACCAAAGCCCAACATCATTTGTAGTTATAAAAACATGTTAGACAGTTTGCATGTGGTTTCCCTTCACAGATATGGTTCTTATTACTTGTAATGTTATGTACAGACTGTTAAAAAGTTAAACCATAACATAAATATGTTACTTATAAAAAAAATGTTTTTTTAAAGATTTTTGCTTTTTATCGAAATATGCCTATACTTTAGGTTAATTGTGGAACCTCAAGATATGCTTTAAATTGTCTAATTGTTTGCCACATTACTAATTGCATGTGTTACCAAGTTTTTATAGATATCCAAACAAGATATTAAGAAAAAAAATTTTCACTCCACCCTAATATATATATATATATATATATATATATATATATATATATATATATATATATATATATATATATATATATATATATATATATATATATGTGTACTTAAATAAACACGGTAAAGATCTTATTAATAAAAATTGACATTCGTACATCTTTTTCCCTATGTATTTCGATAGCATCACTATCATCACCAGGTTACCTACATTCACTAGGGATGAATAACTATGCAATATTGATAATTTATAAACAAATTATAAAATCCATAAATTTTAAATTATAAATAACAATTTTAAATAATTATTTTTAAAAATAATTTTCAACAAACAATTATTTTAAACTTTTAAAATTCGTTAAACAAATATTATTTTAATTATTTTTTTTATTATTTAACATAACAATTATTAATATAATATCAAAATATTTTTGTAAGATTTTAAAATCCGACATTCCTAATTCTCTCATACAGACTTTATTATGATCCTTAATATTGGACACTCCCTTCGGTCGACAGTGTTCTTGAACTCAAGTACAGAGATGACGGGAAGTCTCTCCAATGTATGTGACATTACACCCATTACACGTGAATTGATAAACAAGATCCGAACACAATCCAACCGGCGTTTGAGATTTACTAACAAACATACTACGTACTTTGCACGATTTTGAAACAATTCTATAATCCAATGTACCCAGCTGTTTACCAATCTTTCTTTTGAAATCTTTATATCCTTCAGAATACGGCCATACCATCGTATATTTTGGCTCATCTTGTTTGTTAGTATCAATATTCATATTCACTACATCATTCGATATATCAGTAAATTTAAATTCATTCATACTACGATCCTTGGCATTATTCATACATTTACCAACAGTCTCTTTCAACATTAACAATAAAAACGGTTTTGAGTAGCCATTCTTCACCAGTAATTCAACTAATTTATCTATACTTTTTTTATATATATGTTGTGTTTTATGATAATAAAAAGTCGACCGTTGGTTACTCTGACTCCACGTGTCCTAAAAATTGATAAACACAAACTCCCAACGTATATTTGTTTTATAGCAAATTTACAATTCTCAATAAATAATTACAACTTTTAGTTAGCCACAATTTTGTTCACAATTCCTGATCTAACTTAAGTCTCGACCTTGTGCGATTTAAAAATAAGTTTCACTTTTTTATTTAATATTCCACTCTCTGATTCGAACTCCTTTAATACTCCTTTTTCTAACTTCAGTTCCTCTTATAATTCCCTTTTTTAGTTCTTGACTTTGTTCTTCAAATTCCTATTGTCGGTTTCTTCTTCCCTACCTGAGGGTACATGCCGATTATCTTGAATTTGGAGTTTCCTTATATACTTCCATAATCGTTGTAATTGCTCCATTTTTGACCTAATTGGTTTTGACTTCCTTAGTTATCGTTCCATAATTAGTTATTTCTGTTGACCCTTTTAGTAATTCCCCTTCTTTTGGTTACCCTCATTTATCCGACTGTTTAGCTAATTGTTCTATAAATTCCCAGTTTGTTTATTCTCCCAAATTGCCGCTCTCGGGTTTTCTTCATCGCTTGGATTCTCCATTGGCTCGGACTTCCCATTAGCTTGGGTTTTCCATTAGGCAAAGAATTAATTAATAGTTTGTGTTTTTCCATATTTACCTGTTTTTCGACCCTTTCTAAACATTTCCTAACAATTTCTTACTCACTGTCCTTCACCATTTCCTAATCTACACCTCTCCCGTTTTCCAGCTTCAATTTCGATAACATTTCACTTTATTCCACCTCCTCGGGTTTACGCATTTTTCTATTTAGTGTCTAATTATACCCTTTTATAGTTCTGTTTTTGTCATATCTTTCTTTGCCATTACTTCTCTGCTTGACCGCCATTCTTTTTCGTTCAATTTCGGTTTTCTTTTTATTCGGAACTATTCAATTTGACATAATTTAATAATTAACTTTTACAACCTCAATATATATATGTATTAATTTTTTTAAATATTATATAATACATATAGGCGTTATTTGGTAATTAATGATAAATATAATTAATAACAATTGAAAATGACTATTTCTACAGTTGAATATTCTTTCATTTTATTGAATATATACTTCACAGCAAAAGGCTTAAATTATCATTTAATTGATTAATATTGAATTGATGCTGCTACCAAGATATCATCACTTTATAATAATAGTAATATTATAAGAACTTCTTTCAATTTTCACCTTAGTTCTTAACAATTGACATAGTATTTATTAAACAACTTGACTATGAATCAGTAAAGATATCATAAAAAATATCGATTTCTTTAGTGATTCATGGTCAAGTTTTTAATAAATACAATAATAATAATAATAATAATAATAATAATAATAATAATAATAATAATAATAATAATATTAATAATAATAATAATAAGAATAATAATAATAATAATAATAATAATAATAATAATAATAACAATAATAATAATAATTATTATTATAATAATAATAATAATAATAATAATAATAATAATAATAATAATAATAATAATAATAATAATAATAATTATAAGATAACGCCAATCAAACATTTTTTTCACGATTAATTTCGACAGTTTTCCTGTCATCATCAGGTGGGATATAATACTCATTAAATAAAGGATTTTAAACAAATTTAATTATATATAAAAATTTTTTATTTTATAAAAATATAAATAAATGCTGTAAATACTTGTGTGTTGAGTGTTTTTAAATAAGCTTTTGTGTATTGTATGTATTGATTGTTGTGTTAAATTAAATAATTGATAAAAAATTTTTAAATTTTTAAATTATTAAATTAAATTTTAAATGTTAAAGTTTTTAAAAAATAATATTTTTATAAAATAAAAAATTTTTATATATAATTAAATTTGTTTAAAATCCTTTATTTAATGAGTATTATATCCCACCTGATGATGACAGGAAAACTGTCGAAATTAATCGTGAAAAAAATGTTTGATTGGCGTTATCTTATAATTAAATCATTGCAATGTATGTTTAACTATTTATTCAATAATAATAATAATAATAATAATAATAATAATAATAATAATAATAAAAATAACAATAATGATAATAATAATAATAATAATAATAATAATAATAATAATAATAATAATAATAATAATAATAATAATAATAATAATAATAATAATAATAATAATAATAATAATAATAATAATTAATAATAATAAATAATAAATAATAATAATTAATACTAAATATAAGAATAAGAATAAATGTTCAATATCGGTTGTAGCGTCTGTTCGCTCGATAGTCTTTGTGTGTTGGGTGCGCATAAAGACACGAGGCAATGTTTTTTGTTTAAATTTATTAACCTAAACGTTTATTCCTTTGTCGAATTCTTATTGAAGTTATGATAATAATTGTTTGAATGAGTTTAAATGACATCAACGGATCTTCGGAATAACCTACTGTTTGCGGATAATGCGCGAATTTTTAATGACATTTACAATTCACAAAGAAACTGTAAAGTATCTCATGAATAGCTCGGATCTTGGAATAGTTGTCGATAAGCCTGTCAATGAAAAAAGCTATGGAATGTTATACCAATTAAACTTAATATCAAAGAGCTGTTAACACAAACATTGTGTTTAGGTTAATTTTAATTTCTACGTACTTTTGACTTGATTTTTTGGTAAGTGAACTTTTTTATTATACAACATAATATTGGGTTCCGGAGAAAAGGCCGACAGACAAAATGCTGGCGTGGACAAAAGCAAACAAAAAGAAAATGTTTTATTTTAATAACAATTAAATAAATATTGTGGAAAAAAACTGTCAACTTTTCGTATATGTATGTAATTTCAATATTTTATTGTCTATTGTCGGGCTTTATCTCTGTCGGTTTATTGTCTGTCGGCCTTTTGTCTATTCGGCCATTTGTCTATGTCGACTTCTGTCTATGTCGGCCTTTTGTCCATGCCAGCCTTTTGTCGTAGACCCCATAATATTACACATTTATTAAAAATCAATTTGATAATTAATTTGCTATTTATTGCTTTTTATTAACCATAAAAAGGTCTCCGTTAAGAGGAATCAAGTCTCCTTGATGTACGAAGGGAACTTGATCTCTGCAGGGGTCACAAAAACACATTTATGTAAACTTTCTGTAAACTATGTACTTATGTTTGGTATTAAATAAACTTCACTTCAGTCAAGTTAAAAATTTCTATCATCGAGTTATAGACAGAAAATGAAAAGGGGATCAAGTGTCCTACATCTCCCCTACTTAGTTCTCCTATAATGGGCTGCACTTAATGTGTCAATTGTCAACAAGAAACGAATTTGTTTTCCAAAACTAAATCTATTGTGAAATCTAACTAGAAGTTAATATTTCAGAAAAATGTGAAGACTATTTGAATTTATTAAATTTGGCGGAAGTCCATTTATCAAAAAATTAAGATTGCTATTTAAATAATTACATTTTCACGTTACCTTTACATTTTGAAGTAAATTATAAATAATATATTTAAAACCACTAAGATTTGGTAAAACGAAAATTAGATGGTTAATAGAATGATAAAAAGTTTTATTGAAAGTGGCTTAACATAAATGAGCTTAGGTGACTTTCAAAAAAAAGGTCCTTGAACACAATAGGGTATTTTCCCTTGTTTTCAATATTTTTACATATATACCCCTCTAGTTTCTTTATCTGAATTTATTTCCAATAATTTGGTAAAATCTTTCCTTGGAAAAGATGTGTAAATATTGAAAACAAGTAAAAATATCCCTGTTAAAAAAAACCGCTATAACAAATTTTTATCCCCGAAAAATCTCTAACATGCTATTATATAGCTCTTTATTGCACAATGTCTAAAAATGGAGTTTATTGATTTACTAATTATTGATACAGAATACCTGCAAACACACACATACCAACATTCAAAAACAAACATCAAACATCATAAATAACCTCTGATCTTGAAACTACGATTTTGACATGTTATTGCACAATAGGTAAGTTTAATTGATTGTGTAATATTTATTTATCATTCTTCCCTACAACATCATAGTGTATACTAGGGTTAATTTTAATTTTTAAAAGAAATTCGAAATTATTTGATTTCCATATTAGATAATAACAAGTGCTAGCAATTTGAAGTGTCAAGTGAATGGATTTCTGGCAAATATTGAAAATTTTAAGTTCATTTGTAATGTGGTTGCATCTTTTGCTCGAATGGAGAACAGGATAGACAGCTTACTTAATAGCCACTGGGCCACGCCTCTTGGTGTAAACATTGACTCTGGCCGGTCTACTAAAAAACCAAAGGGTTTGTAATTTTTAATTTTAAATATGAAAAATCAAGCATCGATTAAAACAAAATTAGATAAACTCATTTCATGAAAATAATAAAATAATATTTATAAATTCTCCTTCAAATGAATTTTTGAAATTAATCTATGATTCAATTTCGGTGATGTGTTTAATTTATTTACATTTAGTGTTTAGAATTTTATGCGATTTTGGAATGTATTGGACATCCTTTTTTTTCAAAACATAATTTATCTTTTATATAAGATATTTTTAAGGTAAATTTCAATTGAACATATCGACTGTTATAAAACAAAATTTGGTATATTATTAATTGTATGATAAAACCTTTGGGGTTGTATAAAAATGCACAATAAAATCAGTGGCGTCCATCCCCCCTTGAACTATAGACGCAGCTCCCCCCCACAAATTTCACAAGAAACAGTAAATTTATATTTGTTGAAACTCCGTTGCTTAAGCAGGTTTTTAGAAGGGACTAAAGATTTGCGAAAATTCAAAAAACGTCTAACAATTTTAAACTTATTAGAACCATTTTGTGCAAACGTTTTTAGCACGTTGCGATGATTTAGATCTCAATGCTTTTCCAGAAGATCAAAATGAATTCGGTTTCTATCAAGCAAAGTGTAAATGCACATGTGTATTTCAATCAATTGTACAACAAATACTTAGACAGAGGACTAGAGCAAAGAGCAAATCGGTCAATGAGTTCATCATTAGGAATTCTTTTAATAATATCTTTTTCATCAGCTATGATCATAAGACTTGAGAGCCATGGGTCACCCATGCTTGAGCGTAGTCGATTCTTTATAATTTTAAGTCGACTAAAAGCTCTTTCGGCTGAACAACTTGTCGCAGGAATGGAAACCAAAATTTTGTAGAGAGACTTCAAATGAACATAATTTGAAATCTCCGAGAGAAGCCGAAGCGGAAGTAAGAAATTGTTCAGGTGCCATTCATGCTGTTCTGCGTCACTTACTTGACCTGTTTCATCATCCGAGATGTCTTCCATGGCGATTTCCATTTCACCTCTTTCTAGATGAGCATCCGCCAAATGGCAAAGTTCATGATGTTCTTTGTACACAGATCGAAAATCAGCCAACTCAGATGCTATTTCTCCAGCATCTAATTCATAGAGGTCACAAAGTTTGCTTATGTCAGCTGAATTGATTTTTCGTTCATTAATCAGCTTTCCTGATGAAAAATGAGACATTTGCACAAGCAAATCCTGATTCTCATCATTGAAGCGATCTTGAAAATGAGCCAAAATTGAGTCAATGGTGCAAATATACATTTCAACTCTCAGGCGGTCAAGTACATCACAAGACCTTTCATCAGAACAAATTTCCCCATCCATTCGCTTTCGACGCTTAGAACGTTCTTCATTCAGTTGTGGAACAATGCCATGTGATTGAGCAAAACATTCTGCTTCGCTAAGTAGAGTTGTCCACAATTGATCAGCGTTGTTTCGCGTGTCAGTTATTTTCTTCATTCCGGAGGATAACAATGCAACAGATATAGTCAAGTCAACAGCCATCCCTTGTAGGTGGCGTATTATTGGGCCCCAAACCTGGAATACGTCATGGAGGAAGCAAATTGTGATGATAAATTTGAAATCTCTCAATCTTTTGGCAAGTCCGATTGCTCCAGATACTGATGCTACATCCATGCTTGGGTCAGAAGAGATTTCGTCAAGAGAGGACAGTATGGAACGAAAGATGCGTTTCACTGTATTCACTGCAGAAGCAAGACTTGTCCAACGAGTTGATTGAACTCGTTTTAACTGTAGTGGATTATTGGTATTCGCGACTCTCTGTTGATGTGTTAAAAGAATATCATGACGCTTATGTCCACAGAAATATTCATACAATTCCTGTAAAATTCCAAATGCATTTTTCACTTGGATGTTACACGACATTGCTGCTGCGATAACAAGGTTAAGGCGATGACTGTGGCACCACACATAGAGTGCTTTTGGTGCTTCTTTCTGTATAAGAGTCTTTAGACCTTTCAGCTTTCCGCTCATATTGCCTGCGCCATCTAGCGCTTGTCCAATAATCCATTCTGGTTGAATATGATGCATCTGCAAAATTGTCATGATCTTTTCTTTTAAGAATACACCAGTTGTCACTCCACTTGTGAATACTTCAAGAAGACGTTCAACAGGTGTAGGTTTGCCGTTATCGTCTACTTCAATGTAGCGAAGTAACACTGATGTGGCTTCCTGTTTGCTGACGTCTTGAGTTGAGTCGACAATAAGGGAGCACGCTTGTTTTGCATGAATGCCAGCAGCTATTTTAGAGGTTATTGTTTCTTTCATAACTTCAAGAAGTCGTGCGACATTTCGGTTGCTAATGAAGTTGACATCCATTTTCACTTTATCATTCCTAGACTTTTGCACCTTTTCAAGATAAGAAGCCGCATAAGGATTATATTTTGCTGCAAACTCAAAAATGTGATAGAAATTTCCTTCCGTCATAGAATGTCCACGTAAGGCCAACATTTGAGTTGAAAGATACTTTAATGACTCAATAACACAAGCAACAACTTCTCGGTTGGAATGGACAACCTCATTATTTTGTTTAACAGATAGGGAATCAATTGTTTGTCCCCTTATCCAACGTATACGGGCAAATTCGCATTCCTTGTGACTAGTTGACCTTTCATGGCTTACAATGTCTCTCGCAGCATTTGTCCAATTCATATAGCCATCTCTTGACCAGATGAGTTGTTGCCCTTGCTGCATTCCAGGAATTGTGAACAACAAGCAAGGTAAACAATATGCCTTATCACTCATCTTGCTGTATGTAAGCCAATTGCGCCTTTCTTTACTGTTATCTGGGAGAAAAACTTGGAACCATGAATGCTGAAAGCTTCTCCCATTTACCTTAGGAAAAGTGAACATCTCGTCTGGCTGACAAGGTCCACTCGAGAGCAGAAGATTAATAATTACCGATTCAATTTTTTTGTTTGAATATAAAGATGGATCATTTGAAAATGAGGTACCTTTAAGTCCATTATCATTTCTATGCTTGCAACTTACGTCACTGGTATGAGCAGTATCTGATAAATTCATTACATTGTCTTCATTGAGAGTAGATGGCAATGGCAATGGATTTTGTGCGATGCATTTAATATTAAGTACCCCGGAATCTTGACCACAATTTCTTGCACACATATCATCGTCCACACAAACAATTTCTTCAATGACTTCAAATTCTTCAACAGATGAACAATGAGAATAAGGTGTGGACAGTGTCAGGTCAGTGCTAGTGGGGGAGAGAATAATACTCAATGAAACATTTGCGTTGTTTGTCGACGGAACACTGTCATTTGAAGGAACTATTGGATTGCCACGATATATCTCCCACGTACCACCAGGCTTCTTTACTTCGATTATCTTTCGACGTATCTCCATATTCCTGCAAAAGAATAGGCCAATTGAGAACATTTTAAAAACAATATATTCAAAATGTACATACTCTTCATCTTACCTAATGGCTTTGTATTTGTGCTTTGCCAGAATGTGTGCTTGCCACTTGTCCCCACGAATGCTCATTCCACACATAGGTTCAGTGCACTTATATTTATAATATATTGACTGCTGTCGTGGCATCCTGTTTACTATCTGATCTTTATCAATTAATGTAATGTGGTGGCTTTTATGCCATCAAAAGCCACTACACCGTATCGAGGTATATAATCATTGGGTTACATTTAGCCAATAGAGTGTCAATTGCAATATTAAATTAAATGTACTTTAGTGTGAAGGAATCTAGGTCACATGATAAGTAAGAGAAGCTTATTACTGGAATAACAACTTGACCTTGTTATTGTTATCAAACCATTGATGACTCACTGTCTATTGTACGTGCGGGGGAATGAAAGAATATGCAGAATGAGTGTGTGGAATGAGCTACGTTAAATGATAAGTTAAAGAGTGTAGTTAATAGCAATGAGACGCATGATAGTCCCAGTTAGAAATTTAGGAGAAATTTACGTGTGTGTACGGGAATCAAAGCCGTGGGTGTGAACAAAAATTTTCGCCAATTTCTGACAGGGGTGAGTGACTTGTCAATAAAATCCATCCACCCGCTATTAATGAAATAGTTTAGTTATATCGAATGGCGATGGATTGGTTGGAGGGGGTTTGTATAATAAAACATGTGAGTGTGTGAGAGGGTGTGAATAATTAATGCAGCAACATGATGCTTTCAGAATTCTATTTTGTCTATTCTCAGGGTGTGAGAGTAAATCAATTATCCCATGAATATCATTCCCTATCGTGGATAAAAAGGTGGGAGAGGGATTGCGCGAATCACAAAACAACTGCATATCAATTGAAAGAGCAAGGGACAAATCACAGCAATTGGTGATAGCAATTGGATATCTGACAATAGAATTATCAAAGAGATATTGTGATAAAATTGCTCGACCAAGCATGTTTTCTAAACTGCAGTATTGTAACTATTTTGTTTTGCAAGTACATTTAGTCATTCATTGTGTATCCCCCCCTTAAAATCAAATTTACAAGTTCCCCCCCAACTTTTCATTTGACGCTCTCTGCTTCAAGCAATACCCACGTGGGCGCCACTGAATAAAATGCAGAATTCAAATAAAAAGCACTTAAAACTTAAAATTTTAAATTAAGAGAGAAATTAATTAAAAATTTATTAAAATTGAAAATCAATATTTTTCGGGGGAAAGGTATGAGTGGATAGCAAATAAAAAGTTAAAGACGAATATATTAATTAAATTTGATGGAAGGGTATTCTGGTAAGATTATTAAAAAAATAAATCCCAATTAACTAATTAATTAAATACTAGTTTCAACCCGTGAATATTCACGGAAGTAAAATTATTTGTATATTTATATTATAATTGCAATAAAATATAGATCGATAATCATATAATGGTATTGATTGATGACAAACAAACATATGTTTTGTTGCCTAAGTCAAAAATTGTGCTGGTAATCCCGAATCGTTCAGACCCAATAATGTTCTGTTAGATTATGGATTAATTAGAATCCATAGAACCTCTTTGGAGCTCAGAGTAGCAATTACATACTTTGAGATGTGGCCATCAAATTTGAAACGATAATTACTAAATCAAATTCAGTGATTTAAATGATAATTGGATGTCAAACAGAAGGAAAAAAGCAAAAGGGGGACATGACAGGACACCAATAAATCAAGGAGAATGAAATTTTAGAACATTTGGAAGCAGTCAGCAGACGAGAAGAAAATAAAGAAATAATAAAGGAATTATGATGTGTTGAGAAGTTATAGTATACTCAAAGTATCAATCGTTTGAATCACCGTGGTGTAGTTTACTATTGGTAAACTTACACAATTGCCTGATATTAAATCGAACTTGAGTATAAACTATCGATTCTGTGAAACTGTGATATTGATTAAAATAGACTTTGCTTTTTGTGGATTTTTTGTGATTTAATCAAAGGGACACGTCAAGTCAGAAATTCAAGTCAAACCGGAACATCTAATAATAAATCCAACAAAATAATATTCACATAAAATAATACTATAGAAACTTTTTTTCCAATTTCACCACTGATTTCGTTTCCATTTTATTTATTAAAAAGCTTGAAGACTATGAATCAGTAAATATATCGATGTTTTTGAATTTGAAAAAGGCAGTGCCGAAAATTCGTGAATATCAAAAACATCGATATATTTACTGATTCATAGTCTTCAAGCTTTTTAATAAAAAAATAATACATTCATAAACATATACGTAGATTGCATCGAATATTAGTTGCGAAAGGAAAATTCAAGAGACACTCAATAAAGTAATTGTAAAATACTGAAAATACCCTTAAAAACTTATTCGAAATCACAATATAAATCATAAATCATAACAACAAAATAGAAAGCTTTCAGATTGAAATATGCGTGACTTGGCAATGAGAAATGAAATACTTTTTCCCTGAGTAATTATTAATTATTCTTTCATAACTGTATAATGACTAGATGTGAAGATTCAGAATTTTATGAATTTAAATTATGAAAATCATTGTATCCGAGTAGCATTGTAAATCAGATTTTGTTAGTTCAGTCTTTTTTCAAAATTTTACGAGCTTAAAATTCAATGCATGATTTAATTTTTTCCATTACACTTTCGTCTATTATCAAATTAAAAGCGTTCATTCCAGTGCCACTTATCATATTTCTTTTAACACAGAAAGTCGTCCCTGAGACGTCTTCGAATATGGAATGACCGGAAAATCTACCAGCATTTCTACCACCTTTCAATGTTTCCCATAATATCCCACTAGGATATATCAGAGTGGCCAAGCTCCTCGATAGCTCGAGCCATTTTTCGAAATCATAATGTTTCGCAAGCCGCAAAAAAATACATATTCGAAAGATATGCAAAAAAATAATAAAAATTTTTTTTATAAGAATTACATTTTTAGAAAACATATATAAAAGTTCAAATAATAGTATAAAACATGCAAATAAATTTGTTACAACGTTGCATTTATTCTTTATATTTGTGATGAGTAATTTAAAAGACATTTTGAGACACATACTCGACGACAATAATTCTTAAATATAATGAAAAAATAAAAAGTGAATCAAGTGCATTTATCAGGAGCCGCATGCGGCTCACGAGCCACAGGTTGGCCTCCCCTGGTATATACGAATATAAAGAACTATGGAGTGCCAAGTGAAAGATGGAAGGAATTAGTCTACATTTCATAATTTAATTCAAAACGAGTATATATATTTGCCGTATATACTCGTTCTATTGCCCGTTCGTTCATAAACCGATCCCCTTATTTTGGAAGGGAAAAGTATAAAAAGTGTATGACCCGATTGTAAGCCGACCCAGAAAATAATTTGACGGTATAAACAATATGTTACATATTTCTTACTTAAGTTTTTATGTTTTTTATAATTTTGTATAGCTTACGATGGCGCATTAGAATCTAGTAGGTTTTTTGCTATGTAGGACCTCGACGATCTAAAATTAAAATACCAATACTCAATTTACATGCCGAAAATTATATAAATCTACTATGACCCGCTCGTAATCCGACCCCTCATTTTTTCCCCAAAATCTTTCCTAAAAAACTCGGCTTAGGAGCGAGTATATACGGTAATTATTTCAGTTTTTCTATATACATATCAATAAAATCGTAAATGACTCGTTTTTAAAGGTTTTTATTTTATTTACAATAAATGCTATCAATGACACGTAACGTGAAAAATGTTTGGCAGCGTTGGTTTAAAGAGATAGCACTTACGCATATATTAACCCCTTTACCGTCAACTTCTTTTCTGAAATCGATCTTTAATTGGCGACTTTATTTGCGGCTATAAAAAAATTAATCTTTTAATTATTTTCCAAAAATCTTTATCAACAATAACGAACAACTAATAACGAATAACAGTTAACTAATTAATAACAAATAAAGCAGTTTTTAGTATTGTTGTAAAGTAATGAGTAGTGGATAACAAGGTACTGAATAAGATGAACAATTGTTTTGAAAGTTTTTGTGTCTTTTGCTCCAACCATTTGTAAGATTTTTTTTGTATTTGTGATGATTTAGCCTATAGCGATGGGGTAATACAGCTACATTGAGGTTTGAAACGTTTTCTGAGATTTCATGGGAAATGTTTTTTGTATAATTTTTTATTTTGTTTAGCCCTGCCATACATTTTTGCCCTCAGCTGGGCTAGAGTTGTAGTAGAGTGCATGGTTATTATGGTTTGATGTTTCTAAATGACCTAGAACGACGTATTTACGTTTAGCCGAGTATACTCGGGTCTATCGTGCTGCAGTACGCTTTCAAATATATAAAACGAGTTAACTCGGGTCTACCGGTAAAAGGGTTAATAATAATATTATTTGTACGGGTATTATCAAACGGTCTCTATTTTTACTTAAACGATATCTTATGAAAAAATGGTCTTTATAATTAATAAAATAAAATTGAACTCTAAAAAATACCTTTGAGTTCAAACTTTTTGCGTAATATATTTTCAAAGCATAAAGGATAAAAATACATAAAAAATAAGATAAAGAATTACATCCATTTTTGATCAAAATAGTCTCAAAATTCCTAAAAATAGATCTTAGTCTAAAATAACTGAAACTTCACCATAACCATAACTTTTCAACAAGATTAAAAATAATTATTTGTTAAGGTGTTCTAAAAAATATTCGTCGAACATCGAGACGTTTGAGCAATGAAGTGAATGAATATAGAATTTTGGAAAAACTTTCAACTGAACCTACAACTTCTCCAGGTTTCCCGATTGAAGCATTTGAATTATTTGTTGATAATAATCATTTAGTATTTGAAGAGAATGTATCTACATATATTCCTTGTTTGGAATGGCAATTAATGATGAAATGTATTTTCCCCAGTTTGTGTACTGCTTTTGAATATCATCTAATGGTGTTGTTTGAATTTGTTAAGCTTGATGAAAATCCTCAATCTTTCATTTTGGAACCCCTTAACCAGCCATCGCCGGCTAAAGCATCTCAAGTAATATTTAATTTTGAAATTCATGGGTACATTATTGAATTATGAATATAATTGTTTTGAGTAACAGAACCGGGTTTATGATTCATATTTTGGTTCGATTGACGACTGTCTAGAGATTTGAGCGTGGTTATTTATTTAGATAATTTATATTTTCACGATGATTGACGTGGATTAGGATTTTCAAATCATTGAAGGATAATGAAGTTGTCAATCATTATTGACATTGGGACTTTCTATAATTTTACGAGATAATATGCCCAGTGCCGGATTGACTCGCTGGCGCCTTAACCCTTTGAACCCCGGCCATTTCCTGAGCGCCCAGGCGCAAAACAATTTCCACTTATCTGCTCCTAACTATACCTATAACTTTTGAACCGTTTGAGATAATCAAGCCAAATTTGGTATACAAGCTCAGTATCAAACAACAATTCATCCAGATTATGATTTTTTTTCTTTTTTACAATGTATGAACACAACAAAGTATATATATAACGAACACATAATTATTGTTTTGATAGGTCATAGAAGAAATAAAAAAAGGAGACTGAAATTTTACACCAGCAGCACCATGTGCATCATTACGTACTTGAACAGTTTCATTGTCACTGTCACTTTCAATGTCACTGTGTTCACTTTCAAATTCAACGTCACTATCATCACAGTACAAATCAAAAATATTATCTTCTTCATCAGAATCAATAATTAGTTGTCTTGCTTGTGATGCAGTCATTCTATGTCTTTTGTTGAAATTTCGGTCTTTTGTTGCATCTTTTGCACCAGGTTTATGTGCTTAAGTCGAAGGTTGTGGCTCAGTTTTTCGTTTCGGTGGCATTGTTTCAAAAAAATAAAAAATTATTTGTACGACAAAAGTTTGGATTAATAAAATATTTATACATCGATAATTGTTTTACATACTTACTAAACATATAACGACAAAACTTGAGTAACTTACCTATTTATTGTTATTATAATAATAATTATAACCGAATAATAATATAATATAAATAAAAATAATATAGAATAACCCAATTTTTTTTGAAAATATATTTTACAAAATGCAAGCACTTTCTCTTTCAACTTTCCCAAAAATTTATTTTTATATTCATAAATGCATTAAAAAGACATGTGTGCCGTTTATTTCTGTTCGCCGCTAATTATATTTAATAACACGGTATACCAGCCCTTAGGAATATGACGCTAGATCATCAGGCCGGAAAACCGGCTTTTCGGACATGTATGCCTAATTTTGAAGCCGGGTTTCCGGCTTGTCGGGCTCAAAGGGATAAGGCCAAAAATATTATTTCGCTCAATCTCAAGAAAAATCATCATCCAAGTTCGATATTCTATAAAAGTTTCATCATTCTACACTTCCCTGGTCGCTGGTATTTTGATAAAAAGGGAGTCTATTTTAATGTTTTTTTCAATTACTTTCTGGATTTTTTCTTGTTTTTCTTTGGCTAGTTTTCTATTTTGAAATCCGTTTTTTTCTTCTCCATTCTTATATAGAATGAACAAAAAATAATTAATAATCAATTAATTAAAACAATAAAATGATAATTTAAGCCTTTTGCTGCAAATAATGCATTTAATGAAAAAATTTTCGACTATAAGATAGTCCTTGTCAATCAATCCTTGTCAAAGATTGACACAGACTATCTTATAGTCGAAAATTTTTTCATTAAATACATTATTTGCTGCAAAAGGCTTAAATTATCATTTTATTGTTTTAAATAATAAATGCTGCTACCAAGAAATCATCATTTTATAATCAATTAATTATTTAAATTGATTATAATTATAATTTAAATAAAAAAAATTTACAGAATCCAATAATCGATAATTTTATTGACAATTTGAATAGGAAATAACTAATTTTTCTAAAAAAGATACTAGAGAATTTCAAATGAGGTTTTTTGACAAATTTTTCGTATACAGTAAACCAGTATCTTTTTTTCTTATTTACTAAATTGAAGCGCCCCATTTTGCTTGGCGTCCTGAGGCGATGGCCTAATGGTAGATCCGGCCCTAAATATGCTTCAAGCCCAACACAAGCATTGCCCTATACAATAATAACACAACTACTGTAATCAGCTGCGTCATCAAAGTTGTTAATAATTTTTAATTCATTGACAGTAGCGTATGATTCAATTTCTTCAATGCGTTCATTTTCATCGTAATAATCATTATGGGTCACGCAAAATTTTGATTTCTTTATAAAAGGAAAATACGAGTCAGCATCAAAAATTTCCCAAATTCATTAAACCGGATAATATCGTCAGCAATTGGGCAAAATAAACTGGTTAATCTTATTAAATTCTATTTCACTTTTTGACATGATTAATTATTTTCATTAATAATTTTTTCAAATTTATTTCATATTCCTCATTAGTTACCAAAATAGATTTATATTAATCTATTTTACAGAATTTGCGTTCCCGTATAAAAAGTTTAATAAAATCAACATATTACTCAAAAAGTTACATTAAATATTCCATATACTGTCCGAATTCATTTATCTATAAGCTTCTGAGCAGGATAATTGAATTTCTTTGATTTAAAAAAAATTTAAAGCTCAAATCACAAAATCTAAACAAAAAGAAAATGTAAGTGACCAAATTTATTCAAAAACAAATTGCACAAAATATATTAATCTACCTTCTTTGCAAAATCATCGATTTTGGACTGCTCCATCAACTTTGATTTATGAATTTCACGCCAATTTCCTAGCCTGGAGTCCGAATGATTTTGATGGTTCTTCACTTTCCAAAGTACTTTATATTATTTGAATAGAAATCAAAATCTCATAAACCGACTGCTTTTTATAACAACTTTATCATCAATTTCTTCAACAAATGTTTCTAGTTGAAAGTTTTCCATCACAGTTTCAAGAATTTCTTCAGTAGACCTTCCGACATCTACTCCATTTTCAACAAAAATTACTTTTAGTATCCATTCTATAATGTCACCTGAATTCTTGCTTTTAAGTGCAATGATTTTCTTCTTAATCTCGATCGTGATTGCTGTTCTTTTCCTTTTCTTGACTTGTTTCACTGTTAACTAATATTAAAACGGTTGAGATTTTATTGAAAATGTTGTAATGCACCAGTACATCACTATTCCGATACAATATTATTAGGGTTATCACATGTTGAGAGGCCCAAAGTAGGACAAATCAATAACCTACAATAGTAGTTCGTATGATAAATATCCAAATTGTAGGACTGTCCTACCGACAGTAGGACGTGTGGCAACTCTAAATATTATGGACATAAAATATTTGTGGTCTTGTCTACAAACTTGACTTTCAAAATCTTTTATAACTGAGGTATAAGTTTTCATTTATGAATTTTTTATTCTAAAAGAACTGTTTATATTATTATCATGTTTCGATTCATTAATATCAACAATTCTTGAAATTATTTTCATTTTCAAAAGTAAAAAATTTTAAAAAATAAACTTAAAAAAAGATTTTTTATTCATATAAACAAAATAAATAAGGCCACAGGCTAAAGATTCCAGAAATTCAATTCTGGTATATTTGGCTTGGTGTTAACCTCTTACTTAATAAAGGCTAGTCTAAATCTTTAAAATAAGAATTTAAGAACAAAATAATAAAAGGATAAGTTTTATATAAAAGAAGAGAAAAACCGGACGTTAAATAAGAATGAGTTGCGTGCATGCTAGATATAAACTCGACTAGATATAAAAGAAATTTATAAAAAGTCATCAAGTTAAATTTTATTTATTTTGTTAGCAAAAAATTGTTTGGTTTAATAAATAAACTTAGATACTACAAAATTTGTATTATTTTTGAAAATCTATCGTAAAAAGACGTTGTGAAAAATTAATTAACTGTTTTATGAATTGCTAATAGGGTAAGAATATAAAGGTACCTCGAATTTTTCATAATTAATATTAGGGTGCTCTCATCATAAAAAAGTTGAGAATCACAGTTGTAGATGTGGGTAGACAAAATATGAGAATGTAAATTAAATTGGTTCTCGTATCCGTTATAAAAAATTAATCTAATGTAAAATTTGACATTTAAATGTTTTTTAACTATTTTTCTTTTCAGTCACTTCAAAATTACTTGAAATTTATCGAAGAACTTCTGCCAATTATAATTGTCTGTTATGAATGTCCTGGAGAAAATTTACTATTGACGTTTCAAGATTGTATTAAAAGTCAAATTTCTAAATTATATAATGATTTACAAGTTTCCGCCTCCAGTCGTCAGACGCTAGATATTCTGTTCCTGATACTTAGTAATTCAATTGCACTCCAATTGATCTGGTCACTTCTCCACAATCTTTTTAAACCTAAATGTGAAGACCTGTAAGATTTTTAAAAATTGTATATTTGAACTTTTATCCTATTCTTGACATTGTATTTATTAAAAAACTTGACTATGAATAAATAAAGATATCGATTTTTTTGATATCTTTACTGATTCAGTCAATTTTTTAATAATAATCAATTGAAAAGAAATCAGTGGTGAAAACTAAAAAAAGTTCTTATAATATTATCCTATTCTAGTTTTTTATTAAATAAATGTTAATTTACTCAAAAATATATTTGAAAGTAATTAACATTTAAAGCAGTGGTGGCCAACCCAAATCAATCGAAGGGCCAAATTTTCGGAAAAATACTATCACGGGCCACAATAAATTCATTTAAATAAATATAACTCGTTTTTACGATTCAAGTAAACTTAGAATCAATTTTTTAAATAAAAACATGCTTAATTCGAATATGAATTCTAAAAAAGACAATTATTGATTTGATGTTTAAAATTGTGTCCGGGCCACATCAAAACGCTTCGCTGGCCACCGATTGGCCATGGCTGATTTAATATTTAATTTAAATGATTAAGGAATCTATTAAGGAATTTCTTTTTTAAGGAATTTCTTTCCATATAAATTAGATTTCTAAATATTTAACTAAACGCAAAATAAAATTAATCTGCTAAATAACAATTCTAGAAAATTTGTTAAATTAATTAAAATAAAAAGTAACTTATCATGTTTTAAATTAAGATAATTTAAATAATTTTTTTAATTTATTTTTAAAAGAATTTTAATTTAAGAAATTAATTTCGCTTTAAATTTAAGTTTCAGCATATAAATTTGTTTTTAATGAGGGTCGCCATCAAAATTAATATTTATCATGTTTAATGGACCAAATTTATTTATAAATAAGTTGTAAGCTAACATTCTCATGACAATTGATATTATAAATTGTGCTAGTAAATCACATGGTTTTTTGAGGATTGAAAGTAGTTAATATATAAATATTTAATTTAAATAAATAAAAATTTGAAAAGAATTTTTAATTTAAATCCATGCTTATTATTATCAATAAAACACTAATTTGTTACAAGTGGAATAAACTAATTTAATTTGAAATTTAAATTGTTTTTTGAATAATAATTATAATAGTTAAAAAAATTAAAATAAAATTTTTTTAGTGGTGCTTACTTTTTTGAACAAAAGAAAATATTTTCCGATTTTCAAAAAATATTTACTCGTCAACTTGTGGAACGTTGTTTCAATGAATTGGTATCAGTAATATTACAAGATAGTAAATCCAATTTCTGGAAAGACTTGAAGGAATTTCACGAAAATACAAGAGTTGGCTATCCTATTCAGGCTTGGCATTTGTATCTGCAAAAGTTATGGTTTTCTTTGAGTACAATTTGTCCGATACAAGTTGCTAGAGAAATATTAGCCGATGTGTTAACCAGAAGTCTTGAATTTTTGGTCCAGCGATATGCTTCTGCGGACCCCTCCAGGCGTCGATTAAATCAAGTGCGGTATGTTTATAGTTTCCATAAGTCAACAGTGAGTTTAAGCTATACAAATTTATAGAGCCGATATGATTGCTATTTTTCATATTGTGGAATATTTCATTTACAAATTTTCGGAAAATGTCGACGATTTATTAGGTTTTGGAGAAGATTTATCTAAAATGAAGAGAATCCATTTTGCTTGTATGTCTTTATTACAAGTTGTTCTTGTGCTGACCGGTCCTATTGAACTTCTATCAAAGTTTGTAAAAATAATATTCTTAATTTGATTTTAAATTAACTAAATCAAATGCTAATAATAATAATAATAATAATAATAATAATAATAATAAAATGATGATTTCTTGGTAGCAGCATTTATTATTTAAAACAATAAAATGATAATTTAAGCCTTTTGCTGCAAATAATGTATTTAATGAAAAAAATTTCGACTATAAATTTTCGACAGAGTTATTTATTAGTGTTGGGTTATTGAGTTGGTGATAAATTTAAATGTTACTCTGACTCCAAGCGTGTCTTTGACTGATCCACAAATAACACTTGACAACAGAAATCTTTATTGATAATCACAAATAAACTTTCTCTTTACACTGACAATCAATTCAACACTCTGCTTGGTGACTATAAAATGTTTATTACAACACTCAGTGAGGATTTGCACTTGCGTAACACACCGGATTAAAAGATCAAAAATTACTGATTGGTTTATCTACTGGGACCTTGAGCTGGTTGTTTGCTTTGACCTTCTTCACAAATTTATTCAAATACTCAAGTAACTTCTTTTCGTTTTATTTTTCAACTAATTTTTTTCTTCAACTCTTCTCCATTAATTATTCTCCATAATAGTTTTCTTTACAATTATTTTTCACAAATCGTTTATCTAACAACGTTTCGTCCAACGCTGTCTAAATTTTTCTCAATTTCGCGTCACTTTTTCTCTTTATATAATTTGCTTATATTGTGGCACTCAAGATAATCAAGTGTTTTTTCATTTTCTTTCTCCTGCCTTTCCCGACTATTCCATTTTTATCTCTGAAGGCTGTCAAGATAGTTTCCCCTTTTCTTTCTTTATTCAACCGCCTTCTCCCGGCAATTACGTTATCACTGTCAAGCTGTCGAGATAAGAATATTGTTAGTACTGACCTTGGTTTTTCTTTTCTTGTTTAATTTCTTTTGTTTCCTTCCCCTTCTCATTTCTCATTTATTTTACTTACGTTTTCTTTTCTGAGTTCCCATAGATCGTCCCGTTTGTCATCACGATCTTCCCCCAGGTAATTTTATTTATTTATTTATAAATTGTTATTTAGGTATCCTCAACATTAGAATCATATTTTAATAAATAATAATAATAATTTCCTTGATTACTGTTTTCTTAAAATGCTAATAATTACATAATTTAAACTAAAAATCTTTTCCAAATTTTTTTTCAAAAAAAATTTTTTCATATTTCAAATGAAATAAATTTATTTTTTATAAATTTTAATAAGACTTTTTTAATTTAAATTCATTCTGCTGCCGATTAGTGATTGCAAAATTAGAAATTATTTTCAAATATGGTTTTTCGATCTTTATTTGTTATCATAATCGGTTAATCGGTTTTGATTGAAAAATAATTAAAATCCAAAAATTCGAGTTTTAGTTCATTTGATAAATGATAAATTTAAATAAAATAATTAATCACATTTCTAAAATTAAAGAAAATTGAAATTTTTAAAACTAATCCAGTGTTAAAATACACATATAAGTCAAGTTAGTCATTATTTATTTTATGTTCATGTTTCTATTTATTAAAATATGCGCGAAGAAAACATAAATCATCAATAGTTTTATTCCCTAGTCGTAATCTGAGTTTTGTGCACAAATTCCCTGACTACGAAAGTGGGCACAGTAGACTTAATAACTATATAGCAGTGTTGTCCAAACTTTTTTGAGCCACGACACACTTGGCTGAATTAAAAATTTTCGCGGAACACCTAAATTTTTTTTTGCTTTATTTGCAATTTTTTATTGTACTTTTACTAATCTTTTAATAAGAAATGGAAAACTTATAAACTAAAAAATATTATTATTTAATATTTAAGATTCTAAATAAACATAATTAAGCTGCTTACGTATTTTAGATAGTCAATATTTCTAGTAAGAAATATAAATATGATTGTAAACAAATAAATTTCGCACTTAATTGACTGATTAACATTTAAATTTGAAATAACTGTTAAAATATCCACAATTCATTTTCCTTTTATTAAGTTGTTTGGAAAAACAGAGTTTTTTTGACTTATTTTAAAAAAGATTTCACGGCACACCTGGCACCCACCACAGCACACAGTTTGGACAACAGTGCTATATAGCAATGTGTCAAATACCCCCCCCCTAGTTCCATCATCATCAAATTGAGCTTATTCGCGGCCTAAAGACCTTTTAATTGTTGAAGTCGTAGAAAATGGTGTTATATTTTAATTGACAGGTATGAAAATCTCGTTGTCGATTGTTCTTTGCATTTGTTCTCTGATAGTTCCAGTATCGGTGTCGTGTACAACTTCTCTACCTTCTTGAACTTTCACATTCGATTCATTATTCATGTTTTGCTTATTTTCATCAATCATTGAACTAAATATACGTTTTACTGTTGTGAATAAAAGTTTTTTGGCAACTTTTTTTTTCAAAGGAGCTAACAAGTCAGTGAAATGTGAAGTATTTACTTTCCCATCATGCAAATATTGCAATAATCCTAATAGTTCGTTGTGTCTTTCGTTTATTCTTAATTCTAGGTCATTTTTCATGCTGCTAGCAAGACCGCCGTCCATTTTTGCAATGGTATTAAGAAAGAACTTTAATGTTGCGTCAAAAACCAATAGATTGACGTCTTGTTGATACAGTGCTTCGACGACATATTTAATTGGCGCCAATACAGAAATGGTTTCAGTAATCAGATTAAATTCGTTATTCGAAAATTAGATGTTTGATTTGATGTGATTCAATTTGTTAAACCTCTTCATCATTGCTAGTGAGCTGTCGCAACGACTTCTTGAATCTAATCTAAGCATTAGCTCTTTTCGAAAGACATCCTTAACATGCTTTTGCAATATTTCATCATTTCTTGTTGGTGAGAGTCAAAAAGGCTTGAGTACTTTGCTTATTTTAGCTATTGACGATGTAAGATGTTGATGTGATATTTTCGTGGGTTTATCGAGGTTATCACGGGTAATCGTAAACTCGAAATCCTCATCGTTTTCAATACAATCTGCATTGGTGTCGTCATATGAATAAACCGGAAATCATTTGGCGTATTGTGTTTGGAGATTTCTGAATTTGTAGAAATCCTCTGACAGGTAACAATTTTTCAAATTTGTCGAAGTACAAAATATCGATAGTTGGATTCCGGACATTACTGTCATCCTCGATAGGACCGTTGCCAAAGAGTCAGCAGTTTCATAATGAAAATAAATCTGTTATTTGGCGATTTGAACTTGAGAACAAAATGATGCTCCAGCTTTTGACAAGTTTGCATCTGTTGCCTTTCTTTTTAATGTACTGATTTTATGACCTGAATTCAAGTGACATGCAATGAAGAAGTTGATCCACCTTACGAATTTAACATATTTTTACATTTTTTGCATCGGGCGTTTGTTTAATCTTATCGCGAGTGACAAACTGCCATATATCATCCTTAATTAATCAGTTATAATAAATATATTATCAAATATTCAAATTAAACATGAAATTCCATATATTTTTAGACTTCACGGTCAAGGATTTGGTCAAGGTCTTCCCAGGCCCTTGAATAATTATTCGAACTCTTTCTGGATGCATATTATTAAGAGTGACAAATATCGAAATATCTTGACGAATAGTGATGGGTATTTTTTATCTTTAATTTATAAATAAATTATTAACCTATTGGGTACCAAAATGTTTTTAGTCCTTTAGATATCAACTTATAGCAAATGAGAAACATTTTATAAACAAAGTATTAAAATTGAGATATACATATTAAACTAAAATAAAAAGTTAAAAATTTATTATTTTTGCACATTTTTGGTACCCATTTGAAAATATTCTGTGAGATATACAATTATTTCTAATTGTTCAGACTTGGGAACGCCGACTATAACTGGGTTAATTAAATGGCAGTTATATATTTTTTTATTTCTTGAATCGTTATTTTACGAATTCATTTCAATCTATGTTATTATCATTATATTTATTAAAAAATTGACTATGAATCAGTAAATATATATATATATATATATATATATATATATATATATATATATATATATATATATATATATATCGATGTTTTTATATATTTACTGAAGCGTAGTCAATTTTTTGATAAATTCAATGTCAATAGAAAAGAATTCAAGGATGAAAATCGAAAGAAGTTCTTATAATACTGTTATTATATTTCTTTATGAAATTTAGTTATATTTTGTGTTGATACATTAATTGTTACAGAATGAAATCTGTCGACTCAACGCTCAGTAGTTCCATGGCTCTTCAACTATTTCTCAACTCTTCACAGTTCGACAAAAACAAAATCATCGAAGTAATTATTATCCTTCTAATTTTGAAGTTTTTTATTTATCCAAATACTTTAATTTCGATTTTCATCTCTGATTTCTTTTCAATTGGCATTGTATTTATTAAAAAATGGACTATGAATCAGTAAAGATATCGATGTTTTTTTTATATCTTTACTGATTCATAGTCAATTTTTTATTAAATACAATGCCAACTACTTTTGCATAAATTATTGATTTTATTATCGAATATTCCTATAATAAAAAGATTTTAGTGGAAAAAATTTTAAATTTATTCATTTAACAATAATAATTTTTGGCATTTAACATTGCCCATTTGAAACCATATCGTTCTTAAAGTTACCGATCCCGTGAATATTAGGCAAAAATTCAAATCAAATGTTTTATATATTTAACAGTGTAACAGTTTTAAAAGTAATAAACTTGGTTAAATGGGATAAATTGTGCAATATTCACTAGAGAAAAATTTATATTATCAGATAACATGGAAATTAAAATTTCGTGTTGGATATTTTCCAACAAAATTGCACTCTTTAATGTTTCATTATGTTGCAATTGCAAAATTTCCATTTGTAGTTCGTTTGCTAGGTCATTGATGTCGACATTGAAAGGGTTCAAACACATTCCTATTTCTCTGATTTTTATGAAAATCCATAAACCTTGTTGAAAATTCAGTTTGTAAATCTTCAATAACACTAACTAAAGTGCCTTTTTTGCGTTTGCCATCCATCTGCAGATACATATTTACAACATATATAAATAGATTTTCTTCAATCATATGTTTCTTCAACAGACATAGTTTGGCTTCAAAAGCGTTTATGTCAGAAAACAGGTCTGTGAGTAATTTACCTTTGCGCTGCAGGTTCAAATTAAATTCATTAAGGTACGCTGAAATATCTACTATAAATACAAGAGACATTGGCCATTTTTAATCCGATAGTTGTAAGATAGTATTTTCTTGTTCCGTCAAGAAAATATCTATTTCTTCACGTAAATTAAAAAACCTTAGAACAGCACCTCTACTTAGCCATCTAACTGCTGAATAGTAAATAACGTCATTGAATTCCGAATATATTTCTTTCAAGGATTCTTGAAATTGACTGGTGTTTCAGACCGTGGGGGAGAATATAATTTACAGTTAATACCACGATGTTCATAATGCCTTTCATTGATGATAAAATTTTACAGCAAAGTGATTCCTGATGAATGATGCAATGAAACACCATTGAATCATCAGCAATCTATATTCTGTAATTCCTTGTAAATTCGGCCTACTACACGGTTTTAGAGCCACACATATTTCTGCCATCATCCGTTGTCACACATTTTAACTTTTTGCTATCCCAATTCTAAAGAATTGAGAGTTTCCTTTACCTTTATGAACAATCATTGCCGGTTTTAGTGCCGTTTATTCTTCGTGAACATTAAACACCATCAATGCCTCGAGTAAACACACTATGCTGTGTCAGTGATGTCAATACTTTCATCCATTGCTAGAGAGTAACAATCAAATGATTCTGCTTTTAATTTAAGCTGTTCGAATAATTTGGTTCCGATATCTTGTAATAACTTCTTGGTTTCTGGGCATAATTTTTCAGCTACAGCTAGTAAACATCGTTTAAAAAATTCTGAATATGTAAAATGCCACCTCTCTTTTGCAATAAGTTCCACTGCAATATAACTATAACGAACAACCTATTCATTATAAATACTTTACTTCTTAAATATGCTTTGTTGAGCAGTCAAAGAAGCTTTCAATTTATTAATTTTATTTTTTCTAATTTCAGCTGTCAAATCCTTGTATTGTCTTTCATGACGTTTGCAATTATATTCTTTCATTACGGCAACACTTTTATGACAAATAAGACAAAAGGGCTAGCCACCATTGTCAGTAAAGAAGTACTTGCTGGCCCATTCCTCATTAAAAATTCTTCCTTCATCTGCAATTTTACGTTTTCTTGAACCCAATTTTAGAAATTATTTGAATATATATATATATAACGGATATCACCGAATAGTATCAGTGATACTATAAAAATAATATCATCAAAAAAAAATATAGTGATATTATTCACTGCTTTGGTCATTTTAATAAAAAATAAGTTTAGATAATTATCAAAAATTTATTCATCATCATCATCCAAATACTCAACGTCCTCATAATAATCATTTTCATCAAGTATAGACTCGTTATTTAATCGGGATTCGGTGTTTGAAGAAATCCACGCCTTACAGAACTCCACTCCATATACATCGTGTTTGGCAATATGCCAATCCTCATAATTTTCGCTAAAACCTGCTGCTGTTATTGAATTTTTAAGAGTTTCGATTTTCATATCATCCCAAGATTCCCTAACCCACGAATTGACCAATGAAAATGTTGGTGGTTTTGGATTCCCATTTCTTGTATACTCAACAGACTCTGAATTCTTCCATTCATTTATTTCAATGTTTTAATATGGTGATATTATTTAAATAGTATCACTAAATATAAATGAATTTAGTTATGGTGTAGTATTAATGATACTATTAGGTGTAGTGATACTATTTGGTAATATACGTTATATATATATATATATATATATATATATATATATATATATATATATATATATATATATATATATATATATATATATATATATATATATATATATATATATATATATATATATATGTATATCACAAATCTGCGACAATAAGGAAACCCCACGATCGACACACAAAAGATGGGGTTTCCAAACAGCGCCAAAACGGTTAATTTCAATTAATTCAGCCACCCAGTGAATCATTATCATACAACTGGCTTGAGCTAAGTTACATGATGAAATTAGATGACAGATCTTCTGAGAAGAAGAATTATACAGTTGAATGAATTCTTGGGGCAATCGATCATTAGGTCTTAGGCCAAACTTATTCATGAAGCTCCACCTTTAATTTACTACTAAAATACAGAAGTTCCTCATATAAATGTTTCAAAACAACCATCAAATTCTTGGTTAATATATAGCTTTTATATATTAGAATTAATTAGATTATGATTAGAAGGATATATTATAGAATATATAGAAATAGAATATATAGGCTATAGACCTGGTAGACTTATTTGAGTGTACATAATATTATTTAATTTATTATTATAAGGAAACGCCAATTCAACATTCTTTTCACGATATATTTCGACAGTTTTCCTGTCATCATCAGGTAAGATATAAAATTAATTTTTCAAATAATATACTAAAATATGTAAGTATGGTGAAATATTTTTAGGCTACATGCGACCCGCCACCCCCCCGGTTGCCGACCCTTGAAGTAAAACTAAACAACTCATTAATGGCATTAGTGGTATATTACTATAATAAATTAATTATCAAAACTTCAAACTGCTGCAGAATAAACCTACGATTATAAAACACAGCGTCATAATTGTAAACGGCAGGATTTTAAGCGAAATGTTGCCAAAAGATTTTCTACGCAAATGTCACTGATAAGTTTCTCTTCAAAAGATAATAAATTAAGATTCCGCAGTTGTCCCTGTGATATGGAGTTCCTGAACTTTGTTAAAGTTCTTTAAAGTGATGAGAAACTATTTTCACATACGGCTGTGGATGCACCAAATGTCAAAATATAGCAATTACAGTTTGTAGAACAAAGTGAATCCTTCATGCACAGAATTAATTTCAGAGTGTCAGCTGGAGAGAAAATCTTTATTATTCTTAGTTTAGGCAATTTTTTCAGTGATAAAAGATTGCAACTTTCATCTCGCACCTTAGTTGTGGGCAATGAGTGCAATTTAAGAA
>CAUHTR010007704.1:0-16833 GCA_959609185.1 Schmidtea polychroa
GACAGTAAAAAAGACAATTATATCTGGGTTACGCTGAAAACAGCACGACTAGGTAAAATGTTTGATTACCTGTAACCCACCATACAAATGAGTCTATTATGTAAAAATTTTGTCTGGTATATTGTAAACAAGTATTGTTATTGCGAAATATAATGAAAAAAAATCGATGTTTTTTTACCTACTTTTGAATCATAAGCCAAAGGTTAATATATTTTTAAGTATTATTTTAAATAATTTTAAAATTAAACCATTTTGTGAATAAATGTTCAAACCAACTCGACCAAGAGATATTAAATATCAAATATGACAAAAGGCAAAAAATGCACTATATCATAGGAAAATGTTATTGGATTCGTACCATGTAATGTGTTTTCATTTAACGGTAAATCACTCATTCACTCAACGAAATTACTTTCATTTAATTTGATTAGAAAATTATACATTAAACAATGATAATATTGACTCAAGTTAATATTAATCTCATGTAAATAATATAAATTAAAATAGTACTAAACTATTTGCCAGTGTAGGTATCATAAATCAGATCTGCTGTATTTAAATAATATTAGAAAATGATAGAATTTAATTGTTTATTATAATACTTATGAAATTTATAACATTGCATCATGAGCAGTTTGATTATTTTCTCATGGGAATAATGAAATTCTTATAAAAAGTATATTTGATATTGGCGACGATGCATTGAAGCATATTGTAGATCTCGAAAGTCTAATAGAAGAGTCATATTTCAAAAGATTTCGAAAAAATTCGAAATTTGTTACAATAGTTTGAATAAAACGCCAGAATGTAAAGAATTAAAAAGAAAATGTATTTTTTTTCAAATAGATAATTGACAAGTGAATGATTCTTGGTAAATAGATGGTAAATATCGCGTGAAATGTTGAAACAAGAATTACGTTTATCTAAATGGACAACGACCTCCATTCATAACCATCATAAATAAATGTCGATCAACAAAAACAATATGTACGAATTTCGAAATCATATTTTGTTCATTTGACATATTTAATTGTATTTTTAATTAGTTTATTTTATTTTACTTAATAAAATTATGCAATAATTTTGTTAAGAATTCTAGAAGATACCGATGTTTTTTGTGGAAAAATCATACCTAACTTATCAATATACTTTTCATCTTATTGTTGGGGATAAACTAACTTTCACCATATCTTGTTCATCTAGCAGTGTTTGTCAAACTGTGTGCCGCGAAAAATCTCAAGTGTGCGGCAAGAAAATTTCAGAACATGTAAAAATACCATATTTTTTACAGACAATTCTTTTATTAATAAGTTTTTCATTTCAAATTCAAATAAATTTATAATAAAAAAATTTCTTCGATGATTTATTTATTTGGACTAAGAAATTTTATATATTATTTACTTTATAAATATTATTAAGGTTTAGTTATTAAATTTTAATTGATAAATTATACAACGTCTAGCGATACTTTTGCCAGCTTAATTCCAATTAAAACTAAATAAGTAAGTGATTTTATGTTTAAATCGTACAATCTCTAAATTTTAAGTTTTGAAAATTTGTAGAATAAAAATGGAAAAGTATCTAACAAATTCAAAAGCACCAGCACAATCAAACTAGACTTGTAACACTCAAAACAAAGCTCGAGATACATTGAAGCGAAAATACGATACAGTATACATAAAATATGGCTTTATTTCATCTGATAATGATAGTTCTTTGTCGTTTTTCATGATATGCTTAAAATCATTATCAAACAAGTATATGGTTCCCAGCAAACTCCAGCGTCACTTACTTACTGACCATCAGCAATACAGAGACAAACCAAAGGAATATTTTGAGAAAATGAGATTGGAACAACAAAATATATTTAAAAAATGAAGGAAATTGAGGAAAATGGCCCTTTTACGTAATATCCATAAGCATATTATCATTTGTAATTTTAGCAATAGTTACTAGCGTTCAAGTTTACAAAAAGTACAAATGGAAAAGGCAGTGGAATCGGCACCGACTGGTTAGAAGTGTATCAGGTCATTTTCATTTGGACAAATATATACCAGGACAATAAACAATGTCTTCATTGGTTTAATAATAATTGTAAAAATTCTAATTGGTCAATGATTACTATTAGTAACTTTTAAAATTTCTTTTAAGGTTTAAATTTTTAATTTAGGATTCGGAACTCTCAATCACAAAGAGAGACCACCCTCAACAACTGGCACCATGCACGGCTCAAGTCTGGCTCCTACTTTTCGAAATATTTCCCACAACCATGGCATATTTAATGAAAGAGTAATGACCCTTCTATTTTACATGTGGAATTTATGCTTTACATTCTCAGGTCAGAGTCACACATGCCCAAGTACCGCAGATATCCTGGCATGGAAGATATCGATTTCACAGGATAAATGCGAATCTTCCCTTTATCAACTTATTACAACCACTGGACAACTGATTTAGTTGGTGGTATAAATAAATTCAGATTTTTGAGTTTTACTTTTCGTTAAAAATTTTATTTTGATTGGTTATTGCATATAACCTCGTTTTCTGAGATATTTATTTCATTTATTCCGATCACTGGATTTTACCAGGAACTATGAAACTGTCTTAGTTAATCGTGTCATCCAAACTCCGCTTTTGATAAATTATCGGTCAAAATGGTTGATCTCCCAGATCGTGTCCACTGTTCGGGTAATAATGTTATCGTTTCTCGTTCTGTACATTGACGACAAAAATAATTGTTGATAATAACTCCAGCAATGATTAGAGGGTAGGTTCTATGTATAGGTAAATTGGTTAAATGGTTCCCATCCTCCTATGACCTGGGGCTAAAGTTTATACTTTTGAATAATTAATATGTATACACTTACACACACACACACATACATATATATTAATTTATAATTTATACTTTAAAAGTTTATAATTTATAATTTGTGGAATTTATCATTTATATTTTATGAATATCGAAATTATACTTTATAATTTTATATTTAACTTTTATGAATAGGTTATATTTTATAGTTTATGGGTAATATAAACTTATAATTTATATTTCTATAGGCAATTCTGAGCTATGATTTACAATTTATGAGTAATATAACCTTATAATTTATATTTTTATATACAATTCTAGGATATAATTTATAATTTATGAGTAGTATAAACTTCTAATTTATATTTTTTATAGAAAGTTCTAAGTTCTAATTTATGGGTGATATGAAATTATAATTTCTATTTTTATAGATACTTTTTAAGATTTAATTTATAATTTATGAGTTATGTAACCTTATAGGGTACATTTTTATAGGTAATTCTAAGATATAATTTATAATTTATACTTTTATAGATAATTTGAAGATACAGTTTATAATTTAACTTTATAATTTGTAAGTAATATAAACTTATAATTTATATTTTCATAGATATTTTTAAGATACTGTTTATAATTTAGGAATAATATAGACTTATAATATGTAGTTTTATAGATAATTTTAAGATATAATTTATAATTTACAAGCAACATAAACTTATAATTTATACTTTATGAAGATCGAGTTTATACTCGATAACTAAATCTATACTTTATAGTTTTATATTTATAACTTATATAGTTATGAATATCGAGCTTATACTTTATAACCAAAATTGTATTTTATAGTTCTATATTTATCATTTATATTATTAAGAATATTGAGATTATATTTTAGATAACCAAAATTAACCCTTATAAGTTTATATTTATAATTTATATTTTTATGAACATCAAGATGATAATTTATAGTTTATTTATAATTTGTACTTTACTCTTTTATAATTAGAGGTAGTTTATACCTTTATATGATCGAGTTTAGGATTTATTTTGTTATTTTTAAGAAATAGCATTTATAATTTCTGCTTTACTCTTTTAATAGTATTTCTTACGAAGTCGAGTTTATAGCTTATAAGTTGTAATTTTCCGAAATGAAGTTCATGATTCATACCGAATACTGTTATAGCAAATTACACTTTACAAGTTTACGAAATTTCGATCATGAATTAGTAGTTCAAATTTATCATTTAAATCTGTATAGTTACCATAAGATTGTAATTTATTCACGAGAATAATAAAAATGTATACTTTAGAGTCTTATGATTTAATTTTAAATATCTTCCTAATTGATAAGCAAGCCCTACCGATTCGTATGTCGAACCATTTTATCACATTAAATTAATCAAAAATGTTCTTTGGTTTACTTCGTGGTTAAAAAGGTTATTCATGAATCTAACTTCGACAACCGTATAGGTAGAATTAACTTCTATGAAATTTAACCGTCTACATTGAGTGTGTCTTGTAAAATTGTGGTTATATTAGGTCTGAGATCTACTCTGATTATCGTCCTAATGAATTGTATTGTAGTGATTTTTAATGTAGATTTTGATTGTGTCATTGCATTGGAAGTCGGGAAGATTGCTTGTTTACACGGCCACATTGTGTCCACTACGGCAAGCCCTATTGTTATGTAGTCAACATTTTACTGCTGACTTATAATAGTTAGATATAGTCAAACGGAGGGATCTTATCGACTTAACTCCACGACAGAACCTCCGATGACCTAACAAAAAGGGTTATAATATCCATAGTACGTGACTGCGTGCTTGATATAGTTGAAATTTTAAAGCATGATTGAATGTAGGACTGATCAGAGTCGCAGATAAATCGATACGGCTCTAACCATTTTTACATTCGATAAAAAAAATTAAAATTAAAATGTAATATGAACTCTACATAGATTATAATAGAACTGATTTTTGACAACAAATGATAATACAAAGTAAATATATATCATAACATAAATAAAATACTTCTTACTATTGATTAAAGTTTCTTAAAGTAGAGTTCACAAAAACGAATTTAGCATAAAGAGTTTTTTTGTAACTAAAATGTGGCAGAATATATACCTATTTTTGTGTGTGCAAATACGTGTGCGCGCGTTGATGCATTAAAACAAACTTGAATTCTTTTTAATTCTAGAATATTCTATTTTACATTTTTAATGATTTTAATGGCAATTTTAGTGCCATAATTTTTATTTTTTCATTATTTTTTGTTAAATTTGTCTCCATGATGGATTTGGGCATTTTCCAGCTCATTCCATAGTTAAATTTTATTTTAAAATTGTTTTCGCTGAATTCTTTTCTTAAATTTTTATTTTTATAACTAGTTTATTTATTTTTAAATTTTATTGATTTGAATGGCTTCCATGATGGATTTCACCATTTTTATGAATTGTTCTGTTTTTTATATAGAATTTAGTATTTTATTATCTTTCGATATCATTCGAGTTTGTTTTTGTATTTTGATGTTTCTCTGTTATGTTTGAGTTGATTTTCTTGCAATACTTCTCGCGATTGTTTGATTTTATTTCTAATTTATTGTTTTTATTTTTGTTATTATCTCTCACTTATTATTGTTTATTTGATGTTTTATCTCTTAATTTTGGCTAAACTTATTGCTATGTGTGCATGTTGTGTACCACCCATTTTGTCGCATTTACAAGATTTTTTGGGTCTAGAAATCAGTTCTAGCCCAACACCTGACTATTTTCTCGTTTGTTATCTTTCTCAATATATCGCGCTAAAATTAAGTGTTTGGAAAATTTTTGAAAGGGACGATCTGGATTTTGGTCCCTCTAATCTATTATTTTAAACTTTTGGTTTAGACTGGCATTTTTATAGAGATTTGAGTGTATTTTACTTCCTTGAGGGTCGGGTTGATCTGAGCAATTTGTAGGGATCAGCCCTGAGGTATAAAGCATAATGATCTGCCCTATTCATCATCTTCATTAATATTAAATCAACTTTAACCTTCATTGTATTCTGTGATGACCTTGAGTCGATAATGTTTAAATACTCGTTTCTCTCAGCACAATGGACGTTTGAGAAACGAGCTCCTGGTGTCCTATATAGAAAAAATAATAAACTGTATTTTGAGCGTAGAGTTTTGGTAAGTTGTCTTTGTGCACTATTTATGTGCGGTTGGTCAAATAAAACAAATGTAATTAGTTTTTGGTAAAGAGAATTATAATATATAATTTTATTTGTTAATTTTTGTTTGTTTTAAAAAATAAAAAGTTGTAGAGTTTGAAAATAAAGCAATTAGTTATCTGGTTATTTCTTATCAATTATTTTTTAAAGTTAAAAAGTTGTATGATGGAAAAGTAATAAACAACTACCTTAAGTTTATCATTATTAGTTATCCATATTGTTATGATTGGCTTACTCATTATTATTATTGTATCAGTATTAATACTGTTATTGTTAATATTATCATTATTACTATTCTTATTATTGTTATGATAAGTACATTCATTGTTATAATTATCACGACTATATTACATGATTATCACCGCTGTTGCGATCATCCCTCACCGTTTCAATAAATTATTAAAAGTAGATAATAGACCAACAAATGTATCTATTAT
This sequence comes from Schmidtea polychroa, assembly GCA_959609185.1. NCBI lineage: Eukaryota > Metazoa > Platyhelminthes > Tricladida > Dugesiidae > Schmidtea > Schmidtea polychroa. The sequence goes on from CAUHTR010007704.1 coordinate 6,462, forward strand.
ACTAGATCCAGCATTCAAAAAGTTTCGGGTGGACTTCGTACACTATCCAGCCAAGCAAGGTGGAGGTTTCAAAACCATGGTCAGAAGATTTCGACGCATGGATTTGACATGGTTCCGTCCAAACCATGTTACCAAGCTTAACAAGACAATGAAATTGCAAAGAAAACAGACAAAGGAGGACCAAGTACCTGACAGGATATAAGGGTCACGAAAAGAGATCAGACCCAAAAGTTCACCATTTTAAGATAATGCTGCTATGTTGATAATAGGCTAGCGTCAAAGCCTACTGACATAGAACAAGAACTCTTTCTGGATGCTCTAGCTTTTATATATATGCTATCAAAATGATTCGTGTTCCCCAGGCTACCACAAAGAAACCACGCCTGGGGAAAAACGACTATAACCGAATTAAATCGTAATAGAATTTCTACATACTTTGACAAACAAAGATGTCTATCCAGCAAGTTGACCTGATAGAATAACACTTCGACAACTTATCTTTAAAAATTAATTTTCCTTTAACAATTTAATTACTTCATTTGCAGGAATATTGAGAACCTGAATTTTCTTAAATAACCAAATAGCGAATTATTGCAATATATGGACACCCACTAGAGCACAGTAACAACTAGTAGAAGTGATTCGTTATGTGGTGCAATGGAAAATGAAAAGCAGGACGAGTTAGTATTTGCGTGTTCTGTTACGTAAACATTGATTTTTATAAATTTCATTTATTTATACGATCATATCATGAAAATAATTAAAGCCATTTGAAATTATTTTTTTAATTACCTATATTAATTATTCAGCAAATTTTATTTCATAATACGATGAACCCAAAACTTTACATGAATGGTAAAGAAAATTAATTATTTTTATTATTTTACAGTAATAAATTAATTTATATGAAAGATTTAATTCAAATAATTTTCGACCCGTCAGCAAATTATGCTTTTTTTGTATATAACTTCCTATTTGTTTGGTAGTATGTTTCCATATCCATTAAGAAAATACAAACACCTGAAAATTTTATTTAAGTAAAATAGCAATAAACATTTAATTCTCAAATATTTATTAAAAATTAAAGACTAACCTAAAAAATTCTTGTAGTGCTTCAATATTCTGTGCTTTGCTAGAAATCTGCTAAAAGAACTCTATTACTAAATCTAATGTTAAATTATTGAAATTAACGAACTTGGAAATATTTTATAATCATTCATAAATTTTATCTCAATTTGAAAAATAATATGAAAAGCAATAAATGTACTAAAACTCTAATTAAAATTTAAATAAATTAGTAAAAATTAACCAAAATAATTCCATTGTTATTTTTAAAAAAATCGCCAATTAAGTTAATTTAAAGTTTATGAAATAATAAGAAGCTGTATTTAAAATATTATTTTTTTAAGGAACACATTAATTTTGTATAATTTTGTATTCATTTAATGTAAAAATTTCAATTTTGCATATATATATATATAAATTATTTGAATATCAATATATATTTCAAAGTAGCATTTTTACAATTAGTATGTTCAAATATTATTTGAGTTATTTTCATTGACCAAATGTAAATTAATAGACATATTTATGTTTTATTTCTTTAATAAATTATATAATTATATATTTCCATGTTTATGTAATACAATACAAAGCAGTTTTCTTTAACTATTCGAATCATTTTTGGAGTATTCGTTATACTTATTATGAATGATAAATTAGCCATGTAAATAACTTTTAGAAATAAACTTTTAAAAATTCTTTTAGATACTTCAAGAGATTTGCATTTTCTATAATTATTTGTTAGACTCACTACGCTGAAATTATTTGAATATCAAAATGAAGTTTAACAAATTATCTTTGGCCTGTTTCCATATTTAATTATTCGTCGCCAGAGGAATCTGCTAATGCCGCTATTTTATTTGTTTAACGTTTCATACGTATCAAAATCGTGGGTTTAATTTTACCCTACCAAAATGATTATTTCTAACAAATATTTTAATTAACTAATTTATTTTTATGTAATTATATTGTCTGGGGATATGATTTAAAATTGTTGGTGTTCCAAGTTGATAATTCATTTCGTTTCAATGGCTTCAGTGTTGACCTTGATTCAGAAACACCAAATGATTTTGCTTTTTTTACCAAAGCTAAACCAATAGTTTCTGCCATCGGCAACCATTTTGGAAATACATTACATTTTTGAAAATTAATGAACAGTTGAGCTCAGTTTTCAAAACTACTCGCTATCTCATTTTCACTTATGGATTCTTTACTACCGATAGAAGGTTTTGTATCGCTTTTTCATTGTCTATTCATAACTGATTATTGATCTTTTGTTGTTGTATCTTTGAGTGATTTTGCGTGGTATATTATATTTTTTTCAAAAATTTGAGAAGGGAACTGCTAACATTGCTCATTTAAATATTTAAATTGTTGATCATTTCTGAATTTTGGTGAAACGTTCTACCTTTGTAACTGGGCATTTTAAATCCACTTTATGGTTAAGATTTTCGTATCTTTTGAAAATTTAAGCAGCATATTTTATGTGTTTATTTACTTATTGGAATACTAGTCAATTTCAATAGCTTTGTGATTCTTATTTTATTTTACAACCTTCTTTTTCTAGAAGTCATCAGTAAAACCCCAATAACCCTTGATTGATTTTATCTTACCTGAGTCACTCCAGAGGCTCTCACTAACCTCACTCAGCTTCTGACAGAGTCGTCCATTGTTTCAACGTCTTCTCAGATATTTTGGGTAGCTGATAATACATCTGAATATAGAGACATAAGAGCTTTGATAAAAGAAAAACAAATTGACCATTAAGATTTATTACATGAAACTTATTTTCATTTAATTAATATTATACAATGTAAATAAGTTACCCGATTGAAATTCATACTATTCAACAAAATTCATGCACGCCAATTAGTCATAATTACCTAAAAATCGCAAATCTTGGGTACTAGTTTCAGAGTTATTTAACAGTTTTTGGCGCCTATTTATACTTAATTATATGTGCATTTCATTCTGTAATTTTTTAGATTGGCATTGTACACTAAGTTTGTTATTTATTTAATTCTGATAGAATTAAACTTATTTAATTTTGAATTCATTTTGTTTCATTGCAATAACATCAGATATTTATTTCACCCTGCCGCACGAATTATTTTAGATGTTTTAGAATCTAATTATGAAATTGATAAGTTATAATGCAATAGAACAGTATGTTTTTTTTCTTATTTTTCAAACAATTTAATTCTAATTTCATAAAACTACCTCATAATTATCTATCATTTTAAATTACCAATTTCTGTTCTGTTCGTATCTTAATTTTTCTTAATTTTTTCTTAATATTATTTTAATATAAATTTATTACTGAAAATTTAACTTAAACTAAACTTTTTTCACATTATGATTTTTAAGTTTAAGTAACCGATGTTATTTCTTTTAATATAGAAAAGAACATCAATTTGTGATACTGGTAACATCGAAATTACTTTATTATATTTTGTGTTGTTTAATGAGAAATAGTAACCACAGCTTTTGTAATTAATATTAATTCATTCTTTTTTTGAAAAACAACATCAAGACAAATTCAAAATATATTAATATTTAATCCAATAATTTTTAAATTAATGTTTGTAACCCTATAGATCAAAACAAAATATCGTCTATCTTATACAGGTGACTCTCCTATAACACGGTAGATAGGTTCCAAGACAACGGCGTGTTGTGTGAAACCGTGTTATATGGGAACCAGGGCCAATATAAAAAAGTGAGTTAGGTTCCAAAACTTAAAATATATACACATATTTTTTTACCGTGTATATTGTTTTGACTTAAGTCTTACAAACATTGTTATGGAAATTATTGAATTAAAAAAAATCAAAGGTGAAACCAAAAAGTAAATATGACTAATATTTATAAACTTTTTACACTAAATATTCAACTAAACTAAGTATACTATTTGACGATAAGAATAACTAATTTTTTCCCCGAACATTTAAGTAAAAAAAAGTTTTTATAGAACACGAGATAAAGAAAATCATTGGAACACGAAAATAAGTTTTTATTATTACAATTAAATAACATACAAAATCGATTGCTTCTTAAAAAACAGAAATTTTTTTTGTAAATACAATTTAAATTTTATTTTTTATTTTTAAAACTGTATTTTATATTGCTGCGTTTTGCTTCTAAAAGCTCTTTATTTCCTGCTGCCATAGCCCGAAATTTGTCGCATTTTATTTTTAAATTGTTACTAATTAATAATTCGGCTTTAATATGACATGGCGTTAAAGCGGTTCTTTTTATCCAATCACAATGAACCAATTACTGAAAAAATTCGTTCGACGAAGGAATTACTGGTGGGAATGCTGAATAAAAATTCCGCTTACTTCCTCAGTACAGGATATTCTCCTTTACTCAGTATTTACGCCCACAATTGTCCATTGCTTTTTTCGTTATTTTCGTTTTCAGTGATATATTTAGCTAATATATCATTTAATGAGCATAGCTCGTGAAATGAATCGTCACCTTGTGATTCGATGTCCACGTTTAGATACGTAATTATTGCAATACAGTCATTAATATTGGGAACACATTGTTTTATATTAAATTTTTTAGCATTCTCCAAAAATGTATTTCCAAAATCATACCAATCGTTTAAGTATATACGATGTCTAGTTCATTTGAAATCGTATTTTATCGGCATTGGACAGAAGTGCTAATGATTGATTTACTATAAAACCATAAAAGTTTTCTTCTTTCCTTGTAATAATATCATTTCTCAATTTTTTGAAAATATCATCTAATTCAAAATATCTTGTGACAAATAAATTATTTAGTTGACGACAAATCGAAGTGGCTGTCCAATTCAGACACAACTCGGGCATTTTTGAGTTTCGGCTGGATATCCGAATGCACGTTTCGAAACCCGAACTGTCCGGGTAATGACTATTGTATTCGCTTGTCCACAAATACCGAAAGTATGTCAAAGAATTCCGATTCTTTATTAATAAAAAAAATTAAACTATTAAATAAATTTTGACCATTTTTTCAAAAATTTCAATTAAAAAATTTCTATATTCACAAATAGATCAACTCCAAACATGACATTAACAAAATACATTAAAAATAATTAACAAAACATCTACCAAATGTAAACAAGGATTTCTGTTTATAATTTGCTAGCTAAATGCGCTAGAATAATTTACAGGGAAAGAAATTAATTCTTGTTATTTTTACATTTAGTTTGATTCAAAATTTTCAATGTTGACAAATTCCAATGATTTTATCAGGATGAAAATTATTTTTGATTTCTCCAAAATAAATGTTATGTAATATAACAAAAAAAAATTTAATTTTCAAATATTTTTTCAATACCGAAAGGAAAATAGCAGATGGAAATATATTTTCTTATATCAAATATCTTGGATATTTTTATCTGATTCAAATTCTTTTTATTAAAACGCTTATATAATTTTTAGATTTTTAAAATTTTATTTGTAGGAAAATTACAATATTTTTGTTAATATAGAAAAGGCAACTTGATTTATTATATATTAAGACTAAAATATATATTTTCATATAATCTCCACCAGATTTATTTCAGGACATCTTCCTGACCATTTCTCAAAGAACTCCATTTCATTTTTCATAATTATATTTGTTATATAAAATTTTATTTTATATTGATAAATTTTTTTAAATTAAATTTCTCATGAAAATGAAAACTCGGATAATAAAATCATATTTTCTTTTCATTTTATAAAAGACTGTAGTTTCTAAAATAATAGTCTTGCCAACCATAAGGCCAGTCCATCGCAAAAAAATAATAAAATAATGCTAAAATTAATTGCATTAGCAAATGTCTATATTTACAATAATATTTACAGGGCCGGGTAGAGGTTATTAGGTGCCCCGGGCAAACAAAAAGTTTGACGCCCTTTCTCTTCCGTTCCTTATCTTTTAAAATAAATATACAAATTTTATTAATACCTTTTTTATTTTAGTCTTCATCTACAGTGGATTTATTTAACCCGAATTTAATAAAATACTTGAATTTACTGTTTCTCACTATAAACGAACCTGGTACCTTTAATTATATTAATCAAGAATCCTTATTTGATAGTAGTTAATACAATTGAAGTTCCATAATACGAGCACATCGTGTTAGATATTTTCAAATTTATAAAAATCACATGTTTCAATAAAACGTTTTTTTATTTATAAGTATCAAATTTAAAAAATAAATCTGTGTACGAAAATATATATATTACAAAAAATCAATATTACTATACATTAATCCTTCGCTTTACGAAGTTTCGCTATAACGTAATTTAGGAAAAAATTCAGTCTTTTTTTTACGAAAAAATAATTCGATTTACGAATTTTTGTTTTTTATTTAATTAGGTAAATCACATCGTACGAATATAGAGAAACAGAATACAAAAAAAATGTTCCTTGAATAATTTATGTAAATGTAGATACATTTTTTTGTTATGAATAAATAAAATACATAAATATTATTTTTGTTTTTGAATTACAAATGTTTTCTTAATTAATTCGAATTGATAAGATCTTTTAATTTATAAATTACTGTTTTTAATCAGAATTCTTGGTTTATATTACCGATAATTAAAACAAAAATTCGCTTAATGAAATTTCGATTTACGTTGAATTTTTTGGGAACGAATTAATTCTTTAAGCGAGGGATTGGTGCATTTTATTTACTTAAAATTTTCATACTTAATTTAGTGGCTTATGTTAAAGATCCAATTTAATATAATTTAAAAATATTTCGCTTTATTCGTACGGTCAACTATATGTAATGTAATGATCTCATTTTGAATTTTTTTGCTACTAACTAACATACTCATATGCTTAACTTTATCTAAATCTAAAGAAATATTAACTTCAAAAATATTTTATAAATAGATCTTACGATGTTTTGTCATCCATTTCTCGAAAACTCAAAGTTGAGTTGTCAGATTCAAAATCCAAATTTTTTTCAGCCATGAATTTTAATAATTTAAAATTAATGATATGTTAACAGTATGTTAACAGTATGTTTACTTTCGGAGTAAAAAAAGCTATATTAAATTTGCGTGTATTTTATATTATGTGTGCTGTGTTTGTATGTAAAATTATTTTTCTGTCACTTTCTCAATTCCTATAATAAAACTTTTAACATTCGGAACATTAAATTTTTGCACACAGGTAAGTTTGTGTGTTGCTATAATATAATTTTATCGATTTTTTTTAGATTATAGAAACTTTTATATTCTGGATTTAGGTGTAGTATCTCAAGGGTTCATACAAATCTGTTTTAACAAGCTTACTCCATTTTTAGTAGAAATAAATATGCAGGATTAATAATGCACGTGAATTTAACAATTTTGCATCCTTCTTTCTGTTTGATTGTGGTTGTCCAAACCTTTAAAGATATGTTTAAGAATGAATTTATGTGGAAAAATTATATTTTTCTGAACTATTTGTAAAATTGATAAATAGTCTCTCTAAGTTTTCAAGAAAATGTTTACAATAAAACTTTTTATAAAACTTAAATTATATTATTGAGAAATAAAGAAGTTTCTTATAAAAATTTGAAAAACTTTCATCTGTTGTTCATATAGTTTTATCCAGTTAAACAATAAATTTTATTTATCATTCAATTAAACATTGAGAAAATTGAGAAAAATTTCATCATAAAATTTCCAGCGCTATTATATCGACGCGGATTATTTATGAATTAAAAAATGAAATTGATATTAAAAGGAATTTATATTTCATTAACCAAATGCTATAATCAGACGCTATTTATTTTAAAGAAATAACGGTAAGTAAACAAATTCAGATAATCTTCTTTTATAATTTAAGAAGATAGGATTACATGGAAATTATATGGGAGTAGGTAAGTGTTCATATTATTGTACAATGCGAGAATTTCATAAACCATTTGTCCACTAATAAACAGATGTGACAAATGCAAACGACAAGAGAACTATTTTTCTGATATGAATTCCTTAGGGAAGGAATACTCTATATAAAGACTCATTTTAGTGTATTAATTACATTAATACCCTGAAAAATAAACGTCAGTGTAAAAAATGATTATTCTGAATATATTTCAGTAATATTATTATACTAACCCGTTTCATGACAGTATTGGTATTCCATATTTTCATTTATAAAATTATTATTATTATCAAAGTTTATAAATATATTATTGAATAAGTTGAATTAAAATCACCGTCGAGACCTGCTTAAATATTGCAAACAAATTGCATTGTTTTTGAATTTAATAAATATTAGTATTTTATTATGTGTGTTATAAATACTAAAAGTATAACCAAGCACTTTCACAGGTTAGAAGAGGCCTGGGCCATTTCAAAACTATGAGGTCCCTGACCGAATCTAAAATATATATTTAAAAACTTTGGTTCTTGAAAATTTACAAACATATAACACAACGTTGATGTTATAATTAACATGTGGATATAGAATATGATCAATAAATTGATCATATGAATTATATGATGATAAAATTATTTAAAGAATTATTTAATATCTAAAATTGAACTAATTTCAAATTGTTTTATTTAACAAATGCTTTTTTTGCTTTTAGTTAAGAAAAAACCGTAATTATTTCAGAAAAATTTAGTTTTTGTGCAATGTCTCAGTTTATGCTGAGCATATCAAGTCCGTTTAATCGTTTTCGCTCCATAGTCGAACGATGGTAATTTTAATTTGTTTTGAAACGTTGAAAGTACGTTCACCGGAAGCTGCTGATGCTTGTAAACTGATGAAAATACATAGTGCAATTGAAAGATTTTGGAAAACTCCAGACAGACAAAGTTCAAATATTTCTTTCAGCAATTTGATTGGGGTACATTCGAGTTTAAAATTGGCATTATAAATTCTTTTCAATCGACACTCACAAGATTTAATGTATGGTTTCCACAGGTGGAAAAATGCAGTTAGGATTTTGTTCTCTCAATCTCTTGCGCGCCGCCATAAACCTGACCTATACATGTTTGAAAATCTAAATTAAATTAAAAGGATGAAAAATAATAAAATTTTATTAATAAGATATAAAATAAATAAATTATCAAATAATTTAATAAATATTAATATTTTAAAATTTATTTATATTTTGCAATATAAATTAACAAAGATATATTTAAATATTATATTTAAAATCAAAGTTTAATTAAATTTAAGACTGCATTGAAAAAATCTGCTGTGTTATTAAAATAATGACAAAATTCATTAAGAAAATCCTGTCATTTTTCTGTTAAAGGTTGATCCAAAATTTCTAGTGTTTGAGCAGCAATTTCTCTTTCTGTCTTTTATCGGTCTTTAGCTAGTTCCTTTCTTGATATTTTACTAGCACCACTTTTTGAATTTTCTTTTCATTTTTGAGTAATTTACACACATATATTTATATATTCGAATATTCGAATGAAACTGATGAAATAATTTTAAATGTATTTTATATAAATCATTACAGCACACATCATCAAAAAAGACTGTCTAGGCAGAAATGATGTAATATTGAGTTATTGACGATTTTACATAAATAAAAATTCTATAAGTTGAACTCGGATTTATATTAATATTTAATAAAAGCATTTATTTACAAAATACGAGGCTCATTTGAGGCCTTTTTTGGACCTCCTCCCCCTATGAAATATCCAAAAAAGTCTAAAAAATAAGTATTTAATAAAACGAAATAAATTATATATTATTCGATAAAGAGAAGTGAATTCTTATTGTTTTGTTCATTAGAAATAAAAATTCTAAAAAAAAATATAATATGATTTAAAGTCAAAAATTTACCTTTTCCTAACTTTGCCTATTTTAATTTGAACTTTTGCTATGATGTAAACCAAATGAGTTACACCGTTTTTTTTATTACATTTTTAAATAATTTTTAAAAATTAAAAATAAAAAAAATTGTAATTAAATTTATAAAAACAGTTAAAAATGTTTGAGAGGTAAATATTTTTCTTTCTAGAAATATTATTAATTTATTCTGCTTCACAAGATAGCATTGAAATTTTTTTTCATATTTCTAACTGAGTTATTAGATAGATTGTGAAGAATAAAGAAAACATTTATAACTTCTTAAATTTTTTCAGTAAGCACAATGAATCGTTAGATTCCACAAAATTATAATTTCTCGATCTTTCAGAAGATAAAATTTTCAAAATTCTATATAATATGCTATTTAATAGGTCATGTAAATAATTAATAAGCAATTCAGATAATATTTTTAAACTTTACAAAAAAGCTATTATTTTTTGTTTTAAATGAAAAATAAATTTATAATATCTTAAACCCATTTTCAATTATTTATTGT
>CAUHTR010007704.1:16933-45635 GCA_959609185.1 Schmidtea polychroa
GACGTTGAGTATTTGGATGATGATGATGAATAAATTTTTGATAATTATCTAAACTTATTTTTTATTAAAATGACCAAAGCAGTGAATAATATCACTATATTTTTTTTGATGATATTATTTTTATAGTATCACTGATACTATTCGGTGATATCCGTTATTTATTGTGAATATTTGAAATCTATTTCTATATTTAATGAGAATGGACAATATTTCATTTCAAAAATTCTATATAATAAGCTATTTAATAGGCCACATAAGTAATTAATAAGCAATTAAAATAATATGTTTATAAAATTTATAAACTTTACAAAATAGATATTATTTTTTGTTTTAAATGAAAAATTAATTTTTAAAATCTTAAACTAATTTTCATTGTCTAATGTGAATAGTTGAAATTTATTTCTATATTTTATGAGAATTGACAATATTTAGTAAACATTGTGTAGAATTGTGTATTTAAATATTTTAAATCAAAAATTTTAATTATTTTACATTAATCTATGAAATACCAAAAAGACCAGGTGTCTATATAATTTTAAATTCAGCGTACTTTATGTTAAATTAAATATTTTTTTAAAGCAAATTTTGAATTTTATACACATTTTTTTGTTTTTCAATAAATATTTAAAATATTTTTAAAATAAATATGATAAAATTATTTTCAATTTACTTTCGTATTTAAAAATTTTCATTAAAATTTTAAAGGATTTTAAGGAATTAAATATTTTTTATTTTTTATATTATTATAAATATTTAAAAATTTAAAAATTTTTTTTAATTTTTTTAATTTAATTATTATATGTTAAATTTGTTTAAATATTTATTATTATTTTAATAATAAAAACATCTCAATGTATTTAATAAAGAAATTAGAAACACTTTGGAAATTTCTTATTATCAAATTTACGTTCATTCTTAATCATGTTTATGGGAAAGAACCAAATGTATTGCCTATAGTAACTGAGTTCCAGAAAAACGAACAACAGAAAAAGCATTCTTTTATTAATCAATTTGGAAATATATTTAAACATAAAATCAGGAACCAAAGAATTTCACCATCGCATTTAGATACCAATTTGCCCAAAATTAAAATATCAAACTTTCTCTATCAGTCACTTTGGGAAGGAAAGCCATTGAAACGAGTTCAAATTCCTTCTTTAGAATCACATATTGGATTTGAATTTCCATAATCTGTCATGTTTTCACAGTATGACACCAGGAGGCTTTATATATTATTTTTATAGTACTTCGTTTTGTGTATAACATCATACATAAGATGTTTGATTTTCATCCTGTTTAAGAAAATAGCTTGAAAGTTTATATATATTGTAATATATAATTCATTAATGTCGTTTCATTTTCTTTTAATACACATTATTTTATTTTTGGGCATCAACGTAGAACTCTTTAAATGAGTATATTATTTTAATTAATAGTCTGCAATTTCATTTCATTTGTGTATAAATACTTTTTTGCTTCTCGTAATGCATACTATGACAAAGATTCTATAAATCACTGTTTTGTTTACTTATTGCATTAAGTACATTATTTACCTGCATTTTACATATTTATGCAATCCCTCTGCCTCTCCCTCGCTAATAATATACTGTATAAGCAAGCAACTTTAGTTATCTAAGTAAATCGCCCATTCATATAGGGGTCGAAAAAGTTGTATCGCTTGTCGGATATACACATTTGTTCCTGATACATTACTATCATTTTATAACGATTTATACTTTTATATTGTATATTGAGCTATTATGTAATTAAATCGTCTTTCCAAAGAGGATCCAAAAAAAGGTTTTGTCTGCGGCGCAAAACTCCTCTGTAACTATAAGCCCTTCTTTCAATTAACACTCTTCCCTCCTTAAAAAATCTTGGGTAGGCCTACGCCACCGTACAAAATAAACAAGATGTTCCATCATTGCATAGGGGCCCAAAATTTCTAGCTACGCCACCGCTACAAATACGTATTTATTTTTGGATAAGAACTTCTGTTATTCCTAGAAATAAAAATAATTAATAATAATAATAAAACCTTATTTAATATCAATAAATTATTTTATCTGAATTTTTTTTTCGATTAAAACCTATAGAAAAATAAATGCTTAAATTTCATATAAGTGTTTGACAGTTTTTTATTTGAAAAAAATATGTTAAATTAAAAAATTTATTGATTTATAAAACTTCAATGAAGAAAAAAATAAAATGATATTATCATTTTAATTTTTAATCTACGAAGGAAAGTTTAATTAATATAAAACAACAAAAAAGGGGATTAGTATTAAATAATTTTAATATTTTCTGGAAAATTATTTTTAAAGAGCTCAGTTTGTACGGACTAGGAACAATAATAATTATCACTTTCAAGAATATTACAGTCTAGACGCGGTTTTGGAATGATAATTAAACCACTGACAGATTTATGGCCCAGGGCTTTTAGTTTGAAGTTTTGTTTTTGCTTTCGACAAAAAACTTTACAATGCTATAAAGAATGTTTTTAAATTATTTAAATAATGTTTTTAATAACGCACTCTTTTTAAATACTTAAATTAAATGTCGAAAATAAAATAAAATATGTCAAAAATAAAATTGCAATAAAACTGAAATTATTGTCAAATAAAATTCAATGGACACCAAATAATAAATATTAAAAATTCGAAACTGTAAAACAGGTCAGAGAGAGAGATAAGTATTTTTAAATAAAACTACATTTACCTACACTGTCCTAACATACCACAATAATTATCTCTGACCTGTTTTTCATGGTTTTCTTTTCAGAAAATTCTTGATAAAAATAGGAATATTTTTTATATTTATGATTATTGTTGTATTTATAATTGTTGCATGTAAGGACAGAGTAGGTGAATGTAGTGTTATTTAAAAATATAAATAAATATCCCCGCTTAAAAGAAGTTCTTCGAATGATGCATTTTTCATAATTTGATTTTTTTAATTGTTCGATCTATTGAATTAGCTAATTTTTTATCTCTATAGCAAGAGCGTCTTTAGAAATTTGTCGCCCCTGTGCTATAAACTATAATGCGCCCCTAAAAAACAATTTTTACAAAAATATATTATGTTTATTAATAATATTACACATTATTGCATATACATATATTAATATTATACATTACATCATTTTATTTCAATGACTAGGATAACAAACGAACAAAAAAAAACAATAAAAATATAATATTAAATTAACATTAGCTTAATTTTTTCTTTTCCATTTTTATTTTACAATGGTATCTTTAAAAAAATGTAAAGTTATAAATTGTAATAAAAAAATATATTCTTTTCACCTTTTATTTCAAAATTAATTCGTAAATGTGGATAACTAGATTATTACAAAATTTTCTTCTCAATTTTTTAAAGTTTTAAAACTTATAAACAAAAATGTCAAAAAATAATAATTATTTTTGCATATATTTAAAATTTTAATTTATATATTAAACTAATTTTTTTTCGATTTTTTTTAATTTTGTTTTGTTTATAATTTTTCAATTTTTTTTTTCAATTTTATCAAATTTATGGCTTTTATAAAATTTACGGCGCCCCTTCACTCACGGCGCCCCTTGTGCTTATAAAATATTTACTATAGAGATCTTGTTTTTTCCTTTTGACCGAAAAGAGAGAAAATAAAAATTAAAAAAAAGACATTATAATTATCATAAAAATATTATTATTATTGATTTTGAACATATGAAGACTGTCCAGATTGAAATTAAAAACCACTTATTTTTAATAACATTATTAATAACATAATCTGGATTTTTCAACAAATCCACCATTTTATTTATTTAATTAAATAAATTAAAAATAAATTAGATTCTTGCTCGTTTTATATTTTTCTAATCTAATTCCATTAAATATCACGAACTCAAAACTATTTCTTCTTTCAACTGAATTATTGAAAATTACAATATCATTTATATTTAAACTATTTTCATAATAATCAAATATTGAAGTTAACTTCAAAAAGACCATTTTATATTATTATTATTATTATTATTATTATTATTATTATTATTATTATTATTATTATTATTATTATTATTATTTAGTTTTTTACGAGTTTTGATTCAATGTGGAAAAGTGATAAAGATAATTCAATTTGTAAGAATTTTGTTCATTGTTAAATCTGCTATTTTCTTCAAAAATTCCTAGACAAGAAATAATGATTCAAAATCTCCATAAATACTGATCAACATACTCTGTAATCGTTGAGATCAGTTATAAAACTTTCTGTATAGATTTTTGTAAATAAAAAGAATTTTGCCACTTTTCTGATAGTCACGAAAAATGAGCACATTGCAAAGTCCTAGTCAAAAAAAGTGAATAAATGATTAAAATCTCTTTAGGATTTTTATATTTATTTACTTTCAACAAATTAGTTAAAATCAGTTATAAGTACTTATAATTATTAATAATCATAATTAAAAAAAATTTTTATTTTTAAAGCTGTCTTTTTTGCACTAAATATAAATTCAGTATAATTGTTAATTAGGTATTATTGTTAATCTAAAATAATTCCGCCGAACATCATCCATAAAATTAAGCTCATTTTATTCGCGCAAAAATATAAATTCTCATTCAGTAATTAAAAATTAAATGAAGAAATAAATATCATCAAATATCGAAATGAAATTTCCTAACCGTTAGTCTAGTGTTTGAAGAAAATTTAAATTATTTTATGGGAAATTTATTCGTATTTTAATTACAGACGTCAAAATCGTGACTTTAATCTCAATGAAAGAGTTCCCCAGTAAAACATAATTTATTAGCCTAAATATATAAAGAGAAAAAACGGGAAAAAAATATTTATAAATATCATTTGTAGATTTATGGGAATCAATGACAATTATACCTGTGAAAATGGATGGTAAATTTGTTCGTTATATTTTATATTTTTTGCATTCATCCTCAAGTGATTGAGGTGATAATTTCAAAGGAAATAAAAATACAAACAAATCGTTGCAATTTGTTTAAGTGTTTGCTTTCACCTATTATTAAAGTGAAATAAAATTTATTCTTCTAATTTGATAAAGAAAAATAATAAATTTCAAAATTTCCAAGGAATTATTTTTTTTCATGATGCAAACATTTTAAATAAAATTTATTTAATTAAAGCAAAATAATAACTTAATAATCCACTATTTAAAATAGTAAAATTATATAATTTTTTTTAATAAATGCCATTGTGTTTGCGTTTAAAAATATCTTTCGAATATAAAGACGAGAAATTACACATTTTATTAATCTGTTGAAATAATCAATCTTTAATCATAAACAAAACTCCCACTAAAATGCCTATTTTACAAATATTTTATCTATCATTTTCTGACAATAATACAAGTGTCCTTCTCAAAATTTTTATTCGTCGTCTTTTATTCAAATAATTGTTGTCAATAAAATTTTTAAATGACGTTTCATAGAACGGTTAAAGATATTGAAAGTTTATATGCATTTGTAACGTGTTATGTTTGTGTGTTTTATTTGCTTTACCTACCACTTTCTCTATTTCTATATTAAATAATGTTATACCATGGAATAGCAAAATTCGACAATCGGTTAGTTTTTACTGTTTTTGTAGTAAAAGACTATGAATTTCTTTTATATTATAGGAGATGTTATTCTATGCCTGTAGTCGTGAGATAAAACTTTTATTTATTTATTTAATAAATTTGATAAATAAATAATTTGTATGTTTTTAAACATTGTTGTCATAAAAAAATAAATAAATAAAATTATTTAAAATGATAAAATTTCAAATAATTTAATAAGCAAAATGACTTATTTTTTGTGAATAATTACAGTCCCAAAAATGAGACAAGAATTTTTCAACTGTTTTATTACTTTTATTCATTTTAATTTATATTCAAGCTAACATAATTAATTTCTAATCAAATAAATTTTAAAAAATATTTTATTTTGTTTATAATACTTATTAGATTTAGGATTTAATTAATATAGTTTTATGAATACATTTAATTTGGGCAAGTTGTTTTATTTATTTTTATTTATTTTATATTTATTTGTAAACATTATTTATAAAAATATTTCCAAAGTCAATCCCCAATTATTTCTTTTAGATGCGATTTGGGAAAAATCTTTCAAATTTCATGATGTTTATTTTTTATTTTCATAAATGATTACTGTTAAACCGTTTTTTGAAAATTAAATAATTTTTAAAAATTGAATTAAAGTTATTAATTGCTAATTTCATTTAATAAACAGAATATGAACTTTTTGAATCAAAGGAAAAACTTTCAATCAAAAATAAATAATATTTGTTATAAATAACTTAATTATTAATTGCGTTGTAAGTTTTATCATTTTTTTATTTCAAAAATTGTGTACTCGTCCATTTAGTTTACTTGCATATTAATGGAGCTTTAATAAAAACACTTCCAAGTATAACAAGATTTTAAACATACAGATTAATTGTGGTGAGGTTTACAATATAATTTTTGATTATTCTGTTTAATTATATGGATTATTGCCAGTGGCGTACCGTGAGGTTCTTGCGCCTGGTGGCAACTGAGAAATTAGCGCCCCCTTATATATATATATATATATATATATATATATTTAATTTAATTTTTTTAAAGAATATTAATGACGAATAACGAAACAGGTTTAAAAGATTTTAATAAGCGTATAAATAATATTTCTTGACTTAGACAAAATACAGTTTAACATTAAATATTAATTCTTCTGGCTTTGTAATTTAATATATGTTTTTACAGAGTTTCTACAAAATATAAAACATTTTTACAATAAATATAAAAATATTCCTATTTTTATCAAGAAGAAAAAAACGACCATGTTTTTTAATATACCTATGAATTTATTAAATGATTCATTAAATATTCATGTTTTCTATCAAATATGCATAAATTGAATATAAATTTTGCTGAATGTTACTCAAATGAACATTTCTTAAGGTATATAAATTATCTATGTTTTCTCAAAAAAACTATATACATAACAAATATACATAATTTACTCAAGAATTTGTTAAAGGGTCTCTTAAATAACCATGAATTAGTCAGATGATACCCAAATAGTCAAGTGTTTCTAACTAATAAACTTAAAGTAACTATGATTTTGTTAAATGTTACCTTAAATAAACATGTATTTCTATTTAAATGTTTGAAATATTTGGTAATTGTTATCACAAATAACTTTGTATTTCTATCAACTATACATAAATTTGCTATGAATTGCTGAATATTTTTAGAAAGTGACCATATTTAAACTAAATTACCTAAGAAATTCCACCTACAAAACGCATGAACTAAATTGCTCATGATTTTATTTAAATTTAGTACAGATAACCATATATCTCTATCAAAGTTATACAAATTAACTATAACTCTGTTTGATGTTACTTAAATAACTTTATTTCTATGTATATAAATAACCTAGAGTTTCAGTAAATGTTTTTTATTTAAATTACGTTAGAATTTACTGAATGTTGATATAAAATGACCTTGTATTTTTAACTAAATGACCTAAGAATTTGTTATATGATACTAAAATCATGTTTTACTTAAATGTTATATGATTTGTTAAATATTTCAAAATAATAATTATAAAATAATAATAGAAAAGATATATTATTACAATACATGATTAACAAATATAAGAGCATGACTAATAAAGTAATGAGCAATACAACTGCCTAATTAACAAAGACTCGGGAAAAAAGACCTTGTATTTGATCATTATTACAATTCGATGTCGAAAATGATTATGGCGGTTATATGGCAGGGCAAGAGGGAAATCATTTAAACAATCTTTCTAATGATATTTTTAATAATGCTACTTTGTGAATTTTAAATTTTCATACAAATGAATTATGTGCTTATTTTATTAAATTTTTATAATTGTGTTTGTTTTTATGAATTGAAAGTCCAATATTGTAGAATTAATGTTTTAATGATGTTTTTGATTTAATGTTTTTTATTTTTTTATTTAATCAGCTGTTCAAAAATATCTATAATTCATAAAATTAGACAAAATTACATGTATTTGTTTGTAAATTTTTGTTTTATT
Source organism: Schmidtea polychroa (assembly GCA_959609185.1). Lineage (NCBI taxonomy): Eukaryota > Metazoa > Platyhelminthes > Tricladida > Dugesiidae > Schmidtea > Schmidtea polychroa. The sequence continues at coordinate 24,998 of CAUHTR010007704.1, forward strand.
ATACACTTACATCATTATTTATTTCTATCTCGGATAGACATATTTTTCTATCCTTGATGTATGAATAATAATAAAAATGTATGACATATGAAATTCAAGTGCAACTTTCATAAAGACTAGCAAGACAAGAGCATGATTAACAAATACTTTAAAAATGATTCAAAAAATTAACAAATGTCAGTTTAAAGTGATATTTATTAGCCTGAATTGATTTTTGATTCCCAATAAACGAAAAATCGATAGGGTTATCTACAAATGTGCAGCAAAAATTTCTAAGACTTTTAAGTCTTTGGACTTTTGACCTTCGACTCTTCTCCATGTTCTCCAACTTGTTCTCATTGATGGTGCCTATCTTTTAAATAATGTTTGAGAAAATCAAAATTTCTCACCAAAACACATGATTGTGACAAAAATTGTGGCCATAAACTGAAAAAGAATTCTTTAAAAGAAAAAATTATAAAAGTTCTTTGTTAATCGGACAAAATGGCCAGATCGCAGGGGGTTTGAATTAGAGTTTAAAAATTTTTTGAAAAAAAAATAATTCTATGTTAAAAATACTTATAATTTTTTTAAATAGTAGTATGACTCATTGATTTTGCTCTCTCAAAAAATATGACTCATCCGATGACCCTTTGTCTTTGTTGTCCAAAGCCGAATTTCTGAAAAATTAAAATGGAGAGGGAGTTTCAGTCTGAGTGAGACAGCTCACTTCTAGCTATTCAAAAAAAGGAAAACCGACAGGAATGGATCAGAAAATCGTAAACGAAATTCAAATGATCATTGAAAACAATCTTTCAAACTCCTTGAAATCTATTTTTGATCATTTGATGATGCAAAATATAACAGGTCCTTGTTCAACTATAGCTAAGTATTTAAAAAAACATGGATTTTACGAGAAAAAGGCTTTCTATAGTGCTTAATAAAAGAACATTGGATTTACTACAAGCGTATTGTAGAAGCTTGAATAACATTCCAAATTTTAATAACATAGAAAATTTAATCGGCTGGTCTAGTCACATGCGAATATGGCTTGAGTAAGACAATTTTTTCAAGATAATCCCAAATTAATTTTTTTGTTAACTATTAATAAATATGTTTTATATTTATTATAAAAATTTTATATTTTAAACTCTGTAAAACAATTGATAAATTAGTAAAAAATATAAAAAAATTATAAAAAATCACAAAATAACACGAAGTTTTGTAAAATGTAATTTTTAATAATTGAAAGTATAACATGTAAAAGAATTTTATGCATTTTCAATACTTAAATTTGTAATGTAAAAAAAATTTAATAAAATAATATAATAATTATCGCAATTATTAATGGCGAATCATATTCATTTCCATATCAAGATTTTCTAACGATTCTGATTGGATATTACTATTGAACAAAAATGCAATCAAGGATCATCAAAAAGTAATCTAATAATTCCATGTCCAACTATTCATTCTCTTGTTCATCATCTTGCTATAAAGATTTCGGATGTTTATCGAAAGGACTTAATTTTCTTCGTCAAAAAATCATTCAACATGCTGTTCAAACGTCCGATTGGCCTCCTCCAGAAGTAATATTTGGTTCAAAATCAACAAAATCTTATGATTCAAATTCAGACGAATTTCTCAAACCCTCAATGACAGAACACCGAAAATCATCCGCTACTCGCCAGTCTCCTTCATCACTCAAACGATCTATGAAACGAAAAAGCTGAAATTCAAATCATCTCGAACTGGCGGATTGACATGTGTTGGCAGTGCTGACATGAGCACCATTGTAGCGGGATTTGTCGAATTCGAAAGAAGTTTCAATAGAATGACTTTAAGTAAAGTTCAATCGACGAATTTCAATTCCACCCAAAACATCATAAGTGATCGTGCCAAATTCGAAAGAAAACCAAAAAAAGTTTCCATTCACGATGATAAAGACGACATATCCCTTGTGTCAATAAATACACTTGTCGATCCTCAACTGCTTGGCCATGCAATTGAGTTGTGCCTAAAAGAAAGAAAGAAAATTTCAGAAAAATAAAAAAAAAACTCAACCGAATTATTGAAAAATGAAAAATTCACAGAATTTCACATTGAAAAGAAAATATAAAATAAATTTAAAATAAGTTAATAATATGTTTGAATTTCTTTTTTTTTTAGTTTTTTGTGTTTTGAAATGTTGCATTTATTTTCATTTAATACTATTTATTTCATTCGTCATTTGTTCGCAAAAGACTTGTAAATGATATACTATGTAATTTTTCAAAATGCAAACTTCGTAGTATTTGTTCAAATATTGCCAATCAAATGATGTCGGCGAATTATTAATCCTCTCGTGAGGAATTTCATTTAACCTTTCCATGCATGAATTCTTATTCCATTGAGAAAAAAAATTAAAACTTTCATGCAGCTGAAAATGACTACAGGTGACCCTCCTATAACACGGTTTCAAAATTGAAGTTATTTCTATGTACCTTAAAAAAATTTGTATATATTTTAATTTTAACGGTTAGATATGAACTACATCTCATGGCAATAATAAGGGGTCTAAACTACATTAGTAAAACTAAAATGTATGTAAAAGAACAAAAATAATTATATTAAATCAACTTATGTGGCGTCATTTGTGCAAGTAAACATGTAGAGGTTAAATAATCTTGATGGTCTTATAAAAATTCTTTATTATTGTTAACTCGGATAAAAGTGTAAAATTTAAAATAAAACAACTTTAGAATTGACTTTCAGTATTGGACTTCAAACTAATATATATATATATATATATATATATATAATTTGTTTTTAAACAAGGTTTTGCGACACCTTGTTATTTTATTAAGGGTAGGTCGCAATGGCAAAAGAATAAAAAATACTATATAGCGATAATTTACTATGGTAAATTATCGCTATACAAATATCGAAAAAAGAAAAAAAATCAATAACTCCATGAGAAAATACAACAGAAGATAATCCAGGAAAAATAACGATTGAAACAACCTTGAAATAAAATTGACAAGACTATAAAAGAATAAAAGACGAAGATTCTAATAAATAGCAGAAATAAAAGAAAACAAAAGATATCTTAAAACAAAATATTCTTCGGTTTAGCCTATATCCGAAACTAAAGTAAACCAAAATACCCTTCGGATTAATTTATATCCGAAACCAAAATATCCTACGGATCAATCTATATTCAGAACTAAAATAAACTAAAATACCCTGAGAACTAAATTATACTCGAGACTAAAGGAAACCTAACTCTCCTGAGAATAGAATTATATTCGAAACGAAGTCCATATAAGTGCGTATTATTTTATTTATCTTACTAATAAAAGTTGTTATTGTTTGATATCCATTATTGTTAATTTATTATTGTATTTTTATACATTCTTACATACATTCACCCCAGCTGTCCTGAGACAGCTTATTTACTGGAGACTCGGCTGGGTACTACCATATTTCTTACAGCATTCACGAACATAAGTACAAGCATAATACATATAATATAAGACAAATATAATACAAATATAATATAATAAGAAGTCATCAAAATTTAATTTATGTTAATATCTGGTCCAAAATAATTTTCAATTTGTACCTTTTCAATAAATTCAAAAAAATCTCATCTCAAGCTCTCTCAGTTATTTTACAGTTTCTGACAATCTTTTTTCTTTTGCAATTTTTTATGCAATATTTTCACATAATGGACTTATAATACAATGATACCCGTTAATTCCCTCGTCAATAACTAGAAATCTCACTTTTTATTTACAAATAATTGCATATACTACTCTTTAAACTTAACGTTGATTAATTTCACATAGCTTTATATTTACTCAAAAAAGACCAGAGTTCAGGGCGTATTGGTTGTAATTCTTTTAACATCTATTCTTTTGATCTCAATTTCATTATCAATTTTTCAACAACTTTGAATTATCTCTTAACTTTGTCATTACTATTAAAATTTGCGTAATTATTTGTTTTAATTTAAAAACAGTTTTATATAATTTTCACTTGATTATCCCAGAAACTTGAAATGAAACGATTGACAAATTTTTATTATAACAAGATAAATTATTAACCTTTTTTGTACTAAGTTAAGAGATGGGCGAGGCTATATATGTATGAATAGTTAGTAGCGATTATTGACGATTATTTACGTATGTTTACTGACCATTTCATTTACCAGTAATTCGAAAAATGAAAATTTGAATACCGACTTAATGAGAAACTTTCCAAAAAATAAAAGAAAGGGTAGGTAGTAGATCCTGAACATGCATACGGATTTTGACAAAATACAAAACGGTAAATAATATAAAATAATATTGTAAAATATTCAATAATAATTTACAATTTAATTATTTATTCAATATTACACTTAAAATTAATATTTAATAACAAATTAATAAACATATCAATGAAGAATGTAAAAAAACGGCAATATTGAAATGTAAATATACAAAAATGATTAAATATATTAAATATTTTTTATAAATTAACATTTCTTAAAAAGCTTGTTCATAGGAAGCTCAATTTATCCAAAGTTTTATTTAATCTGACCGATGAAAATACTCTCCGGGGTTCCTCACTCGTTGGTCGAATGATCATCAAATAATCAAAACCGACTTGAATGTACTCCCCCTAACTTCCTTGTCAAAAATAACCAAATCACTGAAGTCAACATTTTTGCCAGTGTCCGAGTTAAAATTTTGAATGGGAAGTTTTCTTTTCATTATGTTCATATTAAAGTTTTTCCAGGTTCAACGCTTAAATTGTGTAATTATTGATCATTTTATTTAATAATATATTTTTATTTAAATTCATTTAATTTTTTATTGTTTTTAATATTTAATTATTTTAATTTTATCGTTGTTTACGTTTACATTTAAATTTATATTTTTCTGGCAAAGAAACGAAAAATATTTTTTTTTATTTTAAAAATTTGAAATAATAATATTTCAATTAATAACATAAGTTTCCATGAATATTTTCCAATAAAATGTTAGTATTTTATATTATTATTTCAAATTTTTAAAATAAAAAAAATTTTTTTTTGTTTCTTTGCCAGAAAAATATAAATTTAAATGTAAACGTAAACTAAGATCTCTTGAGATTTACCAGATTTTTTTAAATTTCAAAAATGTATTTTTTCAAATAATAAAATATAGAATTAGTAAAAAAAGATTTTTAATAAGATTTAATTTAATTTATTTGAAGCTTAACATAAAGGATAATATAAATAAATAAATTATTTAATTACTCAATGAATAATTAAAATTATTNAGATTACATATTATAAATTAACATAAATTAAAAAAAAATTATAGGCTTATAATGTCGAAAGAAGTTAAAAGCAAAGTTATTTCTTTAGAAACTAAAATCGAAATTTTGGATCGCTTACGAAAGGGAGATAGAGTAGTAGATGTTGCAAAATCATATAGCATGAACGAAGCTACAATAAGACCTATTAGAACAAATGAAAACACAATTAGAAAGAGTGTTGCAGCTGGCAATACCACGAGTATGGGCACAACATCATACACCAGAAATATCGCAATGGAAAAATGGAGAAAGCGTTAATGCTTTGGATAGAAGATCAAACACAAAAAAGAGTACCCATTGATACGGCCGCTATAACAAATAAAGCAGTACGAATTTACGAAAAAATTGTAGAGCAATTACCATCTTCTTCTTCAACTGAAAAGAAGCCAAATTTTTTGGCAAGTCATGGCTGGTTTGAAAGATTTAAAATAAGACATTCTTTACACAGCTTAAAATTAAAAGGTGAACTGGCTTCTGGCGACGTAGATGCAGCCCAAGAATATCCAGCAAATTTTGGAGAAATTATTAACGACAATTCATACACCCCTGATCAGGTTTTCAATGCTGATGAGTCAGGGTTATTCTGGAAAAAAATGCCTGAAAGGACTTATGTCTCAAAATTTTATAAATCGGCTAGTGGTCATAAAGCAGCAAAAGATCGCATAATAATTCTTTTCTGTAGCAATGCTTCAGGAGATTACATTATGAAACCATTAGTGATTAACAAATCAAAAATGCCCCGTGCCTTTAAAAGGAGTAAACATCAAAAATCTTCCCGTTTATTGGAGGGCTAATAAGAAAGCGTGGGTTACTGCTGCAATGTTTACTGAATGGTTTCATGAATGTTTTATCCCAGATGCCAAAAAATATTTAGGTTCAAAAGGATTGCCTTTTAAAGTGCTTTTGTTAATTGACAATGCGCCGGGTCACCCACAAGATCTAGAATATGAGAACGTTGAAGTAAAATTTTTACCAAAAAATACAACTGCATTATTACAACCATTGGACCAAGGCCTAATTTCTACTTTTAAAGCTTTGTACATAAAACGAGCCTTTACATATATTTTGGAACAAATGGAGAAAAATGAATCTTTAACAGTTATTAGTGCTTGGAAAAATTTTACAATATTAGACTGTGTGAAGCATATCGCCTTATCATACACTGCGATTAAGCAAACAACGCTCAATAGCTGTTGGAGAAAATTGTGGCCAAATGTAGTCAAAAATGAACATTCCATTTCAACGTTAAATGATGAATATTGGCAGATAGTACAGATGGCGCATTCATTGGGCGGAGAAGGTTTTGATGATTTTACTGATGATGATATCACAGAGTTAATGGCTGATAAAGAACTAAGTGAGGATGATTTAGTTAACTTAGTTTGCGAAAGTGAGTCTGAAAAATCTGATGAAGAGGAATTAGTACCAGTAACATTCACTGCTAAAGTCATCCGCGAAGGACTCGCATTGGGAAGAAAGCTGGGTAATCATTTTATACAAAATGACACAAACGTAGAAAGGGCTTTACGATTCCAACGTGACATAAATCGCTGCTTGGCTCAATATGAAGAAGTTTACAAAGATCTTACAAAAAATTCGAAGCAATTGTTAATAACCGATTTTATTACCACCTCTCAGAATGTAAATATTTCTGCTTCAAACATCGAATCGGCACAAATAACTTCGAGTGATGAAAATGAATTCCAACCTTCGATTCCGAAAAAAAGAATGAGAGTAATTTCTGATAGTGATGAAGGATAATAAAACACCATTGGTTTATTTTTTGTTCTTCTGTTTAATGTATTGTAATTAAATAAAAAAACAGTGTTTCCGTAATATATTACATATTTTAACCTGTCAATGCATTTTATTTTTATTTCTGTGTACACCTAAAAATATTGAAAAAAATCACAACTGTTAAATAGCAAAATTATGCATTTTCTGCAAGCTTTTCGATTTACACGGTTTTGACTTGAAAATTTTTAATTTTCGATTTACACGTTTTTCTCAGGAACGTATCTACCGTGTAAATCGGGGGATAGGTGTATATATATATATATATATATATATATATATATATATATATATATATATATATATATATATATATATATATATATATATATATATATATATATATAAACTTTCATATTTATTAATCTTATTAGAAACCATTAAAAGTGTTTATGCAACCACTCACCTTAAGGTCAAATATAAAATTAAATATGTTACATAAAATTCATTTTATAGTGAAATGAGAATCATATTCATTGCTGCCGTCGAAAGTTTAAAAATAAATATTTCTGAATTTGAAGTACCCTTGGGAGTTTTCACATTCAATAATAAACAAACTCAGAGAAATGAATTTTTAAAATTGAGTGACTTCATTTTTCATTACATTTTAATAAATTTTAATTAGGTTATACAAATTCTTTTTGCTATTCTAATTCGAATAAGTTTTACTTTTTAATATTTTACTAGATTTTTTAATTGCTTTATTTCACTGTTATCAAAATACAGTTTTTAAGGAGTAAAACGGTCTGGAATAAATATTGTACTATAATCGGTGTAAATTTTGTTGGTTTTTTTTATAAAGCAAAATATGCAAAAATATGTATTTATGCTTAAAATGTGACAAAAAATGCAAAATATGCAAATGTATATTTTCGGTTGCCATAGTTATAACATTTTAAATATAATAGTTCATTTATTAAAAAGAGCTTGGAGACTATAAATCAGTAATATATCGATGTTTTGGTAGTAATACTATAATAGTTTATAATAAAAATTTTTTTTTTCAACTTTTCAAATGAAAACACTAAATATAGTTTTTTATCGATATCAGAATTGTACAAGACTAGATTGTATTGAATTACAATTACATCACAAATTGACAAATCAGAGGTTATATTTTAGGCTTATTACTATACAATACACTAATCTTTCCAATAACTTTATATAGATCTTGATTATCAATGCTATAATATTGTAAATCTCAATCACTCTGCTTCTCTATAAGCCAACCATAGAGAAATTTACAATGCAATTGTTGCTCTAGCTTATTTAGAAATCACCAATACACCCATACCTCGCTTTACGGGTTAGATACGTTCCACGAAAATTGGCGGCAAAGCGAAAAGCCATATAAGGAATAGAGATTGCGTTTGCGTAAAATTGGCAACATGTAGATAAATTGATATCGAAAAAAAGTTTTTTTGCCATTATAGCGAAACATTTTAGGCCGAAAATCGAAAACGTGCCTTAATTGAAGAGGGCCGTTATAGCGAAATGCCGTATAAAGAGCGGCCGTAAAGCGAGGTATGGGTGTATTTGAGATATTGTCAATTTTAATTGTAATAATCGTTTACTCCGCGCTGCTACTAGTACTTGAAATACATGAAATACTAGAAATACTTGAAATGGTCTTTTTATTTTCGTTTCTAAATATTGCACTAAAGAAGAAATGAAGTTTATTTTCAAAAATTTGCAGTTATTTGTTAAACATTTATTTAGTCAACAAACTCTGGAAAAAATTAATAGAAATCTATGTTAAATAAATAAAAGTATAGTCTGAAATAAAGATTAATGAATACCAAACTATAAATTGGTTACTCTCATTGTTCACGACTTAAATTAAATTAATTGATTCGTTTTTTTTATAAAAAATATAAAATTAATAATATTGTAAATTTTTCATTAAAATTTATTTATTTTTTAATTATTTTTTAATTATACATATTTTATTTTGTATAAATTTATCTATTTTAATTAAAAATATTTATTATTAAAAATTTCTGAATAAATATCTCGTTCATCTATCTTATTATTAAAATGATGACGAGGTAGATAAATTAGAATTCGGGAGAAAATCTGTAATTGTTATTTATTATGGCAATCTAACTGAAGTATTCTATTATTTTTATTTTTAGAAAATTATATTAAAATAAATTAAATTTTTTTGTAAATTGTCATAATGGTTATTTGTAAATTTTTATATAATAAATTTATATTTCTCCAACACAAGATTTGGAAGTTTCTATTACTCATTGAATGCAAAAAATAATTTAACTTATTTAAATTAAATTGTAAATACTGACATTTTATATTTTATAGTTGTGAAAAAATAAAAGTTTAGTTAAATAATTTATTTACGCTCATTCACTTTTGTGAGTTAAAAATAACGCAACATAATATATTTTTAATCAAAATATGTTGCATATCATTCGATATTGCATATAGTCAAACACTGTAAGAATCATTGAAGTGTAAGTAAATTAAATGTTAGTTTGAAAGTTTATTGGCACCAAGGATCAAAGACTGCAAAGGGTTTGACACATTCTGAATTTTCTAATGTTGAAATAAAAATAAATTATAGTTTTTATAATGAACGCAGCAAATGATTACTGAAATATATACAGTGGATATTGGTTAATTATGCATCGCGTCTGTGTGTGCATGGATTATTGATTGTATTTGCCTGTTGGGGTGCGTACATAGACGCGAGGCAATGTATTTTTGATCTGTTTCGAGGTTTTAAAATCTATTTTGGAATTAAGAATTTGATGTATTTTTGATGTAGTTTGTTATGTTTGGATTAATGAATTCGATTTTGTTCTGGAAGTTTTTGGAATTTTATGATTTATGATTTAGTTCTTTTTTAAAAAGGTAGATTTTTGTAATTTTTTAAAAATAAAGGTATCCACAGGTTCAGTTTTTATAATTTTAAATGGTTTCAAAAAAGAAATTATGGCTGTCAGAAGATACAGTTTTATAACCACCGTTAAAAGAGAAATTGTTTGAAATATTAAAGAAAAGCTTTCGTATATCACCCTTGATTTTGAATATGAAATACAATCAACAGCTTCTACATCATCTTTAGAAAAATGTTAGGAACTTCCAGATGGTCAAACTATAACTATTGAAAATGAGAGATCCCTTTGTCCTGAATCAATATTTCAACCATCTTTCTTGGGAATGGAAACTGTTGGTATTCATGAGACGACCTATAACAACATGATGAAATGCGATGTTAATATTCGAGAGTATTTATACACGATGACAACGAGGAATCAACAGTTGATATTATATATCATTTCAAAAAGATAGGAAAGTTATATTAAAAATGTTATAGAATAGTAATGATACATTATATTGTAGAGTTTGTGTCCGAGTTAAAGAGTATCCCCACGGAATGGAACCTTAATAACATATACAAGTTTAAAATAAACTTTTAAAATTTTTAAGTATTATCTAAGAGTTTCAGAAATTATTGGTGTTCTTTTAATCACAGTTTTATAAATAATGATCAACTGGGTGACATTATTACAAATAAGAAAGCAAACAGACTTGATTATTGTTTGATACTTCTAATAATATAGTAAAATTTGATTTCGTGATAATCGTGTTTTTTTCATAGTTTTCTCGTAGGAAATCTTTTTTAAAATTGTGATTAAGTGTACAAAAACAAAAGTTATTTTTTAAAATAAAACATACTACTTACAAACAAATAAAGTCTACTTTCTCTCAACAAACTATGAAACGGAAATATAAAAAACAAAAGAGAATATCGATTTAAAAGATTTCTTTATATTTCAATTATTTATATATAAATTAATTAAAATAATTTCGTTTTTTAAAAATATTTTTTATTCTTATTTATTCTTTGGTTACAGAACAATTTTTTTTTGTATTTAGAAAATATTTTATTAAATGTTAGTCAAAATTAGATCGGTAAACAAAACTTTCCTTTCGAAATTTATTTTACAAGAAAATTATTATCCCATCTAAAAATAGATTGAAATAAATTTCTCAAATGAAGTCGAAAATCATTCTGAAAAATTAATAATTATCGTTGAGAAAAATTAGATTTTAATAACGTTTGCACTACTGTCAAACAAAATGACGAGACGAAAAAAACTGTCTATTCAATAAAACAATTATGTAATTTTAATTTAAATAACTCATAACATAAGTCGTGGGATTCGGCAAGTTTGTTTTGGAACTATAAATCAATTTTAATTATGAATTTTTTGCATATACGTTTATTAATTAAGTCAAAATAAAACTTTAAAACATATTTTCAAGGTGGGTGATATTATTCAAATAGAGCAATTCAAAGAAACCACCAATAAGGCTCTCTTTTAATATATAAATCTTAGGAAAAAAATTATACGGAAAACTTCCTCACCCGAAAAATAATAATAAAGATATAATAAAGAAGAAATTAAGATTGATGGATAATAAAAAAAGGTAACAAAAGAGTTGAAATATTTTTCAACTGCTTTTTGAAGTCTAACTGTTGTCTTTAATCTTGATTTTGTAAATCGTTAACAATTGTTATTTAATCTCACCTTTCTCTGTTCTACTTATTCTTAGCATAAAAAATAGAAAATGCTTGCTGGTTGAACTGAAATAAACTTTGAGTTTTTGAAATCGAGTTCACTTTTACTATGCGAAATGAAATTATTGTGTCCGCAATGATCAACTCGCGGCACGAGACGTTTGAAAATGCGGCCCTCCAAATGATTTGAATTTTATAAAAAATGTATGTAACTAATAAAATATAAAACACTGAAACTGCTCATAAAGTTTATATGTAATTTTACAATTTAATTATTTATTTTGCATTAGTACTACTCGTACATGTACTCGTACATGAAACTAAACTTTTAAATGTGGTTGATTTTTTTATGGGGCCCACTTGCCTTCAAAAAATTTACCATGCATCCAAGATGCTGCAAAGGTTAAACACCCACGTATTAAAGCAAAGTTTTGAATAGATATTCCGTAATAATTAAAAAACCCAAGAAACGTTGCTATGTGAATAACATTCTTACAAATACATAGTAATTATATCTTGAACTATGTCTAAGTTTTCCCAAGTCAAATATCGCCTCTTTTATTTTACCAGAATATTTTAACTTCAAATATAAAGGTATCCAAATTGTAAAATTTATAATATTTTATAGACCTTACTCTGGGTTTCGTAATAAAATAATTTTTTTTCTCTTGAAAAATTCATTGGTCAAGAATATTATGAAAAATATAAAAAAAAATTTAGATTTTTCATTTGATAATTAAATAATAGTTTCCGCGTTAGTGAGTACAGTATAATATTTGCAGTTAAAAATTTTAATTTATAATTGAATTTTGTTTAATACAATTAATGAATAATAATAAATGTAATAATAAAATAATGTAATAATGTAATAGTGCAATAATATAATAATAAATAATTAATGAAATAAATAATTAATAACAACTAAACGAAAATAAAAATATTCAAACAAATTAAAAAATAATAATCGTAATCAGACTGTATCAAACTAAAAGATATTTTAATAAAATTTCAAAAATAATTTTTAAATAATTTAAAAATTATTTTAATTTAAAAAACGCACAAAATTGTTAATATTCTTATACAAAAATTTTATTTTAACCGTTTGCGGACGGTAGGCCAGCAGTGCTGACCACGAATTTTGTTTCAGACGTTCTACAATGTATAATGGCCAGCTCTACTGGCGAAACTTAAAAAAAATCATACCACGATATCGGGCATTCGTATACTAAAAAATTATGCTAAAATATATACTACTTATTAAAATTAATTCCGCCCGTAAATGGTTAAATTAATATAAAAAATAAATTTAATTTAAATTTAAAAATTAAAAATTGTATTTTTACAAAAAATTTAACAAGTTGTTCCTAAGATTTCCGCAATTTTTTCCATTAATGAATCAGACATTTGTTTTCTGTCGTTCCTCCGACTAAAATTATTTTTATATAAACTGTCAAAGATTTTTTAATACGATATTATTTGTTCTATTTGCTTATCTATCAAATCCATTGTAAAATTTTAGTTGCACTTCTTTTGTTTTACTGCTTATTCATGATCTGGTCAAGGGAAATGTATATATATCGAATGAGATGACTTATGAAAAAGGAGAACCCGAGGACACAAATATCCTCCACATACAAATGCATGATTTCAAAATATTCTTTATCATTTTCATTTTAATATTTTGTTTAATATCAATTGAAAGAGGAATATTTTCATATTTCCTTTTACAAAGTGGGCATTTATGTTTGAAATCATTCAACCGGTGCACGATGAAGCAAAGATAGTGAAATTGGTGACCGCATTTAGGCAAAGCTAAAACGTTGTCAATTTTTAACTTTTCCAAACAAATAGAACAAGATTGTTTATTTACATTCGAATTTTCTTCATCGTTTTTAATTAAAGAATTATACAATTTAATTTGATTTTTAACCATAATGTTGAATAATGAATAAGAATAAATGTTTGCATTTTATATATGAGAATAACTGCCGTTATGACGCAATATTATTCAACTGCCAATAAATGCCGAATGACAAAAATACATTCCTTTAAACCTTTCAACATTTAGTTCCTCTTTCCAATCTCAATTTGCAACTAAGTTTATTAAATTTTATCGTTCGTTGAGCATCTGTGAACATGTCAGTGTTATTATTATTATTATTATTATTATCAGGATTATTATTCAGAAAAAAAGATTTCTGCTGAATTTATCATTTGTTCGTCACATTTGGAAATCTCTTCGCGTTCAGATAAACTCGATTCGTCGATAGAAACCTCTGTAACATTAATATCTTTCTATTTTCCTTTTTTATTTGTACATTAACATCAAGATTTCACGTGTCATCCATGACGGTTTATTGACCTTGTAAATAATATTTTTGTTTTAATAACATTGTGGCTTTGCGGGATTTTATACATTTAGAGGTTAGAACTTATCCCCGTCCATACTTGAGGTCAAAAGTAAGGTAATTGTTATTTTTATTGATATATTTATCTTTTTTGTTTAAAACAATTGTTTTCTTTGCAGTACGTCTCCAAAGCAATTTGCTTTCATCGCAATTAAAGATCTCACAATTTTTATATTCACTCAGTTTTTTTTTGAAATTAAAAAATGTTCATAATTAAAGATATTCATAAAGGACGTTTACTGTATTTAGCCTTAAGGTGTTATGATGTCCTGTCTTTTTAATCAGAGAATACATTAAAATGGCTTTCTCCATAATTTATTATTATACCGATTGTCAGGAATTACCAAGTGACCACTCCATATAAAAGAATAAATTTGCTTTAATCCTTTGACCACTGTCGGGACAAATATGTCCCAGTCAAATTTAAAAAATATATATAGATGCCTTATTCTCTGTCCTATTACAACTAAGGCTTGTCCCACTTGTGTTTATAGTATTTTCGACTAGTTTCGTCTATACTCGTTAATATATCAACATTACACGTTTTAAACCAGTTATATAGCTTATTTCTATCGTTAAAGTTACAGAAATTTCATTTTTTAAAATTCGTCGTCAAAGGATTAAAAATGATATTTATTAAAAGTTATTATTTAATAATGACGCCAAAAAGCAGAGGAAACGACTTTACAAAATTATAAATAAATTATAAATTACATTTTTTGTATATACTTAATCAAGCAATTTCGGTAAAACTTGTCTCTTTTTTTGCGTAGTTACGCTTATGGATAAGACTTGGCTTTTAATTGTGGCTTTTTTTTATTTATGATTAACATATTTTCTTTTTCTTACTCAGAAACCTGTCAGTCGAACTGTTGGTTATTCAGTGTAAAATTAATGAAAAATAATGGCAAAATGCAAATTCTTCGAAATAGATGGGAGAGTAACAAAAATAAAACAATGTTGAACATGTTACATATATGTTCTTTCTTTTTTGTTCGTCATATTTATTATTTCTTTTTTAGCCTCCAGTTAGTATTATATAATTTTTCATCATACTAAAATTTTTTCCATTTGACAAAAGTAATAAATATAAATATTATATTTTATTAATTTTTACTTATTTATAATTGAAATATTGTATGGGCTTTTAAGGCTGAGGGACCTTTATAATCATAATTGCTATTGCAACATTACATTAATTATTCACCTGTGCCGAAAATAGGTGAATATAAAAAAACATCAATACCTTTAATGATTCATAGTCAATTTTTTTTAATTGCTTGTAAAATAAAAAATACATGTGTTTAAATATAGTCAAAATAAAAAACCCTTTTTTAATAACACATTTTCCAAGAAGACTTGTCATTTTGGTATTACGTGAGGAACCGCAGATACCTACCACACCTTCACAACATTTTTACTACTAATAATTTTGAGACTTTAATTTCCTCAAGAAATAATCGGGTTTCTTATATCAAGAAACTAGAAAGTCCACAGGTTAAATTTATTCCTCAAAACAAGTTTTACGATGCTCATATATATGATCCAAAGAGACCATTGTTTGTCTTATTCTAGACTAACCTATGTAATGCTCAAACATATCACTGCAAAGTTGCCAAAGAACAAAAAATGCAAACATTTATTCTTATTCATTATTCAACATTATGGTTAAAAATCAAATTAAATTGTATAATTCTTTAATTAAAAACGATGAAGAAAATTCGAATGTAAATAAACAATCTTGTTCTATTTGTTTGGAAAAGTTAAAAATTGACAACGTTTTAGCTTTGCCTAAATGCGGTCACCAATTTCACTATCTTTGCTTCATCCGTGCACCGGTTGAATGATTTCAAACATAAATGCCCACTTTGTAAAAGGAAATATGAAAATATTCCTCTTTCAATTGATATTAAACAAAATATCAAAATGAGAATGACTAATAATAAAGATTATTTTGAAATAATGCATTTGTATGTGGATGATATATCTGTCCTCGGGTTCTCCTTTTTCATAAGTAAATATAACAAGGATTCCTCATTAGAAACCTTGAAATTCAAAATCTTGTTGACATCTCATTCGATATATGTACATTTCCCTCGATCAGATCAAGCTGTCGTCATGAATAAAAAGGCACATAGGCAATTGCCTGATGCAGTAAGGCAAAAGAAGTTCAACTTAAATTATATTCTGGATCTGACGGATGAGCAAATAGAACAAATAATAGCTCGTCCGTATTTTATAAAAAATTCTTTGACTATTTTAATAAGAATAATTTTAGTCGGAGGAATCCCAGAAAAACAAATGTCTGATTCATTAATGGAAAGAATTGCAGAAACCTTAGGAATACATTTATTGTAAATTTTCTATTGCAGTTTGGAACAGAAATTGTCAGTCACATAATTATATATGGTTGAATAAATTATTAATATCAACTGAAAAATTCATGTAATGATGTAAAATATGTTTTTTTACGGATGTCTAACTTTAAAATAATATAAACATTACAAGCTTTGTGATACCCAGTGCCAATCCCAATAGTGTATCTGTTAGGCTACAAACGCTCTTCGATTTTCACAACAGATTGGTTTTGTGACATGACTATATAAGTCGAGACTACGAAAATTTATAAATGAAAACCAGAATATGTTCTTTTAGTAAAGAAACTTTAAAACATTCATAAATCTAACTGGTTATTTGACATATTTTAGGACACACTATTAAAATCTCTGAGTTCTTTTCTTTCTCATCCGAGGAATTTCTTATCAGCGCGAACTCTAGTCTCTTTCTATTAAAGCTTTTTTTGTCTAATACACCACAAACTTTGTAATTTGTGATTGTTCTTTTGTGAAGAATCTTGTAATGCTCCAAACACATAGTATAATTTCTTGTGTTTTCTTTTTTAATCATACAAGTCATATTTTTATATAAATCATACGCCATGTCTGCAAGTTTACAGATTGTCTTAGACCAAACTAAAAAAACAGTGGTGCAGGGTAACCATGCAATAAAGTTGAATCAATAATGTCGTAGTAATGCTGAATCTTCGCGTTTCCTAAATAGTACTTATGAGAGCAAAAAGCCTCGAAACTAGTCTGCTATTGGGATTGCCGGGGTATCATAATTTACGCTGTTTATATATAAAAGTTTACTTGTCTCTAAATAAATTTGGTCGAACCTCAATTATCTTTTGGCAGTACTAAACATTCCCAAAAATACATTAAAAAATTGAAATTATTATTATTATATTATCAACTAACTAATATGGTGGTAGACTTCATTTTGTTAGGTTTTACTTCTTAGATTTCAATAATGGTGCATATTAAAGTTGTCCTTTTCCCCAAACATTCAATTTTTCCATTTAAGTGGACCCTTTTTTTGTTTGTTATAACTTTCTTCTACTGATGTATAGTCAAATCACTTCATTATAGTTTTTGTCTTAAACTTAAAACAAATTAAAAAAGTAATTTGAAAATGTAGCTTCGGGTTTTGATTTGATGGACAACAAAAAATAGCAATAATAACCAAATGTTAATTACAATTTAATAAAGAAAAATTGATCCGCCCGATATGATTCTGTTATGTAGGTCATATCGCCATGATATAGTTGAGACAAGAATGATGCAGGGGCGGATCGAACTATCGGGCACATCCCGATGGACCGGTAGCGATTTCTGGGATAATGCGACAGCAGCTATTCACTACGTTCGGTTATAATGTGACCTCTGTGGTTCGGATTAACCACAGAAGGTCAAATCGCGCAGACGCAAGGACTGCAACGCTTCTTCCTCCGCAGCAATTTCTGGTTCGTACTGAGTTGGCAAATCAAGAGTAAAATATGTGGAAATATTTCTCAAATACCTATGGGATTGATATTAATTTTGGTACTTCCGTGTTCTCATTTACCCCCAAAAATTAATTAAAAAAGAAACACATCTAATTATTATATTTAATTTCTAAATCACAGTTACAAACTAGCAAATGTTTGTAAAGAGTTTGTAAATGGTCATCCAGTTGGCCCGAAAACCACAATGTCGTTGAGAATAGTGTCGAACACATCGGCACTCACATAATCACATAAATCCAGATAGCCCTTAATAAATTCATGTTCAATAATGTTCCAATCCGTCATCAATAAGTATTCTCTCATTTTTATCTTGTTATTTTAATTGTATTTTATAATTTAATTTTGGGGGTAAGATAACACGGAAGTACCTTAATTTTATTTCTAAATCTCTCGCTTACTTCTTAATTATTGAATAAGTATTTCTAATTATGAGATCCAATTAATTTCTCTCAAATTTTCAATTCTCATTTTAAATTTCGACTGCGTTTTCTGAGGGCTTTTGTTCATATTTTTTGAAAATAATAGTAAAATAATAGATAAAAGTTAATAAATTATAAATGGCAATTGTGAATAAATTCTACATCCTGTTTAAAGTTTTTGAATTGATTGAAATTATTTTTAATTGAATGAAAAGTAATTATTTCTAGAGATTTATAAATGCTATATATAAAATTAAAACAAAATACTAAATAATAATAAGAAATAAAATGTAATTTTTAGTTGATGTTTAATAATTTATTCAACCATTTATAATTATGTGACTGACAATTTCTGTTCCAAACTGCAATAGAAAATTTACAATAAATGTATTCCTAAGGTTTTCTGCAATTCTTTCCATTAATGAATCAGACATTTGTTTTTCTGGGTTCCTCCGACTAAAATTATTTTTAATTAAAATAGTCAAAGAATTTTTTATAAAATACGGACGAGCTATTACTTGTTTCTATTTGCTCATCCGTCAGATTCCAGAATATAATTTAAGTTGAACTTCTTTTGCCTTACTGCATCAGGCAATGCCTATGTGCCTTTTTATTCATGACGACAGCTTGATCTGATCGAGGGAAATTGTACATATATCGAATGAGATTCACAAGATTTTGAATTTCAAGGTTTCTAATGATGCATCCTTGTTATATTTACTTATGAAAAGGGAGAACCCGAGGACAACTATAATCATCCACATAACAAAATGCATTATTTCAAATAAATCTTATTATTAGTCTTCCTCATTTTGAGATTTTGGTTTAATAGCAATTGAAAGAGGAATATTTTTCATATTTCCTTTTACAAGTGGGAATTTATGTTTGAAATTCATTCAACCGTGCCCGATGAAGCAAAGATAGTGAAATTGGGTGACCGCATTTAGGCGAAAGCTAAAACGTTGATCAATTTTTAACTTTTCCAAACAAATAGAAAAGATTGTTTATTTACATTCGAATTTTCTTCTCTTTTAATTAAAGATTATACAATTTAATTTGATTTTAACCATAATGTTGATAATGAATAAGAATAAATGTTTGCAGTTTATATAATGAGAATAACTGCCTTTATGAGCAATCTTATTCAACTCCAATAAATGCGGAATGACGAAAAAATATATTCCTTTATCTATCTTTGGTAACATTAGTTATTTTTGAATCACTTATCTCTCATATAGTAAAATGTTTTTTTCATGAACCAAATTTACTAATTTTTCAAGCATCCATTTACTTTTTTCCTGTTTGCCTATACTCAGTTGTAACAAAAGTGATTAAATTTTATCCAAAAGTAATAAATCTAAGTTGGCTAATGCAGTAAAACAAAAAAAGCAAGTTTCAATGTAAAATATAATCTATCTGACGGATGGGTAAATAAATTAAATAATAACTCGTCCATATTATATTAAATCTTTTAAAATTTCAATACACATAATTTTATTGGATTATTTACAGAAAACAAATGTCAGAAAAATCATTTATGGGAAGAATAGCGGAAATTCTTAGAATAAATTTATTGTAATTTTTGACAGAAATTGTCATCACATAATAACCATTTTTGTATTAAATTGATTCAATAACTAATAAATTAATTTACAATTATTACTGTGATGTAATTATAATGGATATTGATTTTCCCAGGGGGGGCAGAACCTTTACCCTATATTATGCATTGACTGCATGTGTGATTTATTATTTTTGGATTGTCTGGGTCCTCCAAATATGTCATTGATTATTTATTTCCCAATAATCTATTGCTGTTGTGTTGGTGTCGCACACCGCTGTATATAAATAGTATCTACAATTTCTTTAATAAAGTTTTTGAAAATTTTCAAGTTTCTTATTCTTTACAATTACTATTTATAAATATTTGTAACTTTTAAAAAATAACATATTTGACGTATGAAGTTAAGTTATTTCCATTCATGCATGCCCGAATTCAGTGATTAATTAATTCAACTATTACTAATGGATAGATTACTTAAACGAATATCACTGTAATTATACGAAGTCAATTCAATAGTTTCTAATCAAATAATTCCTAAATCACGGATTTCAAATCCAACAACTGATAATTCTAAGTATTAACAATCGGGACAGTCCCAATCGCAAGCCCTTACAAACGATATAATACGAATGTATCACGGAAGACAATACCGATGTGTGACAATAGCTTATCAGTCATCGAGTTAAAGATATTTTCGAATTTATATAAATTTGGACTTTACTACATTTTGCATTCAATTTAAAAATCTTATCTATT